>JAMKCH010051178.1:0-58613 GCA_023653785.1 Ophioderma brevispina
TAGCTTCTACAAACAGTTTACAACTTAAAAATTTCGCGTCGGCATGTATACGCAATATTCTGTAGTTGTGGTAGGAGACTACTATGGCAATCCTTGACGCTATGCCTCATCCCGTGTATCCATACCAATCTAGCGCGATGTGTATTATTCGTAAATGACGCTGAATTGCAGGATTTACACTGATGTCGTGTCATGACGTAGGGGTTATAACAATTGGAGCAATTGTCAGTGGCCTCCGGCAGTTGCGATGCCCAGTGTTGTAATAGCTTTTTGATAGATTTTAAAGCGAACTAGATAAGTTTGTACAACTTAATGGGACCATCGCGAACTCAACATAACATAAAAATGTTGTTTATTTACGTTAACAAAATAGACCACTGGCGACTTCGGGTAGTGCAGTTTCTGCCACTGTTTTGACTAAGATTATCCATATACTGTCACATGGATATGTTTCATCAACTCGTGAGAGGGTACATGGTTGATAGGTTAGTGTGAATTTCAATGCGATTTTGGCGCGATTTCTACTTTACAATATAATCTGAATCGGGATCTGAGCGGTCCGATTCAACAATTGTATGATCGGAGATCGGCAGTAGTCGCAGTACCGATCTGGGGCTGCATCGGCCCTCACTACTCTAATCTAGTCTAACTTTGACCTAACGTTGTATTGCAAATAAGGTGTTTAGGGTTCCCAGATCAAATCCTTGTGGCACCAATTAACAGGAATTTTTAAAAGATTAATCAAATTCTAAATGGTACTGCTACATCATTTATTCTGCTTCTTCAATTTTTATTTGAATATTGAGCAACCATGGCAACACATTGAATTGACCCAAATGTAAAACTTGCATTTTTAAAGAGAATGGTCAACTGATAGTTTCTAATTAAAGACAAGCAGGGTGCTTTGGACGGAAAACTTTTCCTCAGACTTGAGTGAACCGTGCTCTAGCTGGGTTTGTTTTTTTTCTACGTCCTGGGACAATAGTCCTCAGTGCTCAGTTCTAAAACAAAACGTATTTAAAATTAGATTACCTAAGTTATTGACTAAAGCTAAGTCTAAAACTTATTGGGCTAATTATCATACCCTTGCCCAAACATTGGAAGCCCAAATAGGGAATGCATGTGCCGTAACACCTCATCACGAAAGCCATAAAGGGTGGGCGTCTATTTGTAATCCCTTACAGGCATCTTGTGGAGTACATAGGGGTAGAGTCTCCTAAGTTACTGGGATTTTGTTTTTTGAAGCTGTAGGAAGCAGCTTCAGGAGCCCAGAAAATATTTCAGGACGTTTCTATCGGTGCATTATTTTCAAAATTTTGTATTGAATTTCAAAATAGGGCTATCCGCCCCTAATTTTTGCCATTAGAAGTTCAAAAAGGGATGTTCTAAAAGGGGAAGGTTGGCAGGTATGAATTATAGAATCAAAGAGACGGCTCAGTTCAAGAATCGTCCAAGCATATGAAACAGTTTGCACATGAATAGATCATTGCATCAACACTAGTTATATTGTTTGCTATGATGGCTTTCCCCACCCATTATACTTCAGACAGAATATTGTATCTTAATTTGTACTCAGTTGTTTTGAAAAGTACCAGAACAGACCAATTTAGACAAGTCTAGCTAGGTATGACACAATCTACCTTGCATAGACACCTCAAGAAGCTATGAATATTCTAACTTCCTGATGGTCAAGGGTGTATCTTATATTAAGTTTCGCCAAAATTGTTTGGAACTGTCTGGCAATTTGCCAAATTTCAATAAATAACAATTTAAAAAATGTGTCCCACTTTTTCATGCAAGCTACAGGAATGTAGCAGGCAAAAACCAACCACGGCAGAGGGAAGTTGAAATTCCAGAACTCTGGTGGGAGATGGCAACCATTTTGTCTTAACATATGATGTAGAAAGCAATGTAGTTTACTAACCTTGGGGTCCTGCTGGCTGTGCTGCTGGGGGTCCCGGGGGTCCTGATGGGGTAGTAACTGCTGCCTGCTGCTGAGGCTGCTGGGCTTGGTCCACTTGTCCTACAGCCGCTTGTTCCGTACCAGTGGAGGGCGCTGCTGTGCGTTGCTATCTGCATTATCACCTTCCGGCCTTAAGAAATGAAGAATTGTATCCTCAGTTGGCTTGTGATTTAATGTTAGTTAGTTAAACAAACCGCAAAGTTTTAAAAAATCCGTTTTTGTCTCGATAACCGAGGGGTGGCCGGATACAACTCACACTCAGCATACTGCTATGTGAGGATTTATTGGAGCAAAAGATAATGGACCGGATGCCGTTCTTGACATCAATCCACAGTGGTTGTTGTGCTCATAGATTTCTCAATGTGTTTGAATTTGTAAAACTTACTCTCTTCGATTGGACATAAACAGACCACTTTCATAATGCATTTTTTTGCAATACACACACACACACACACACACACCAAATTTCACCCCTCATAAAGTGACATTTCAATCAACTAATGACATTTGTTCATTGCTCTTACTTATTGTTTGTTGCTCCTGTAAGAACAACTTCCACACCTTCTTGATTTTGGTTAATATAGTTAGTAGTTGAAACCAAATTCAATGAGGATGTTCAACAATCAGCTTGAAATGTTCTTAACACAAATCCTGGAAATTCTTTGGGTACTTATTAGCAATATTTCAACTCCATCAGGAGTATTGTTTCACAATCTGGTGTGGGGAGTGGTTGTGTTTCTAATTTTTGTCAGAACCTTGGTGACATCAGTGGTCTTGATGTTCAACCTCGATGGTTTGATTGCCATTTTATTAGTTGTTTGGATTGCCATTTTATTAGTTGAATAAAGATGAGGGGCATACAAACCTGGTTGTGCAATTTACGACTAACTACTAATCTGAAATCTAAACCACAACTCACAACCAGACTCCTGATACGAGTTGAAATATTTCTAGTAGTACCAAGAATATTTCCTGGATTTGCTTTAAGAACTTTAAACATTTCCATTTCAAAAATCTTCACACATCTCTAGGAATAGTCCCTGTGGATTAAAGTTATCGCTGAGGAAACTAATACTCCTGGCGTGGGCATCTCCCATTCAAAACATGAGTGATTCTGTGTGTCATGATTGGTATTCAACGTTTTTATCGATTGAAGTTCCCCAAATACACGCTAAAATTGATCACTATTAAAGGCACAACTTAAGGGTACATCCCTTAAAATTGTAACTTTTGAACACTTCCTTTTTTTTTTTTTAAGTTTTGTATATTTTTTGTTGAATGAATTTGAATGGATTGAAAACCAGTTGTAATTAGTGTATCTTGAAGTTAGAGGGGAACAGTTTCCAAATTTCTTCAATGCACAAACAATTAGTTGAAATCTGGAGAACCCAAAGCTTTTGATTCCCACAACACAGACCAAAAACTTGCATTGAAAAGACAATAATTGCAAACCACTTCCCAATCATGGGAAGCCTAATTTCAGGTTTATTGACTTTGCAAAGTACTTTTAGTTCTCATGTGCACTCAACAACATTTCACTTTCACATTATTTAAAAATAGGCATGTTGTGTTTAGAAAGGGTTTTGTTTTTGATATTATAACTAGGTCTCATGATAAAGTTGTGGCCAAGTCTGTGTATCATATCATGACAAGAAACTGTGACTTTGGACAAAATGTGTTATTTTGGGATGTCTGGGTAACTGAAAAGAAAACAAACAATTCTAAGAGGAAATACTGGTCTGAATTAGGTAAGCAACAAGGAAATGTCATTAACAGTAGTCAAAGGTATACACCGGTAAGAATGGGGGAAGTTAATATGGCATTTATGAAGGTTTAGCACGCACCCTAAACAGGTTTCCTTTCTAGAAGATAACTTTATATTCTTCTTGAAATTTGAGTGCCTTCCTAGTCTTGTGTGAGCAGAACCTGCTTGCAGTGGGCAAGTGTAGCTTTGTGGTTCAGTTGCTTACATCTAGTGCAAAGGCCCCCAGTTCAAATCCTATTGGGACCAAGAATTTTGCTGAGATTTAATTTGATTCTCAATAGAATCTATTCCAGTGTGGCTGCTCCAGTGTGGCATTCTGGCCTTACTGAAAAACAAACCAACTCCCTGGAAAGAGTTCAGAAAAAGGCTTGTAAGATTATGCTTGGTAACAAGTATGATTTTTAAGACAGTGCTCTGACTAAGTGCAATATTCCATCTCTCAAAAAACAGAGAAAAATTGTGCATTACTTTTGCCATGTCTATTTTGAGCTATCAAGGATTTTGTCATTGGCTACCACCGAGGAGTCTCTCACCATAATCATGAGCTTAGATCAAGTCACAAACAGACTCTCTATTCCGAGATGGACTACAAAAAGGTATTACAACAGCCCTATTCCCATTATGTGAAATTAATTAACAAAGGATTATAATACTGCAATATTGTGTTTATACACTCACATAACTGGCAAAAGCTTTTTACAAGTCTACTCCAATTGCTCATCAAACAGGACTTTGGCTGATCAATCCATGATAAGAGTTGTGAAAATACTGCTACTATAATGCTGTTTCTTCAGAAATTTTCTTTTAAAGCCATGATCCCTGATTTTATAGAGAGGTATGCCCTTGGCCAATCAAAAACATCCTATAACCGGGTTGCCAGATGGTTTGCTTGCGAGGGAATGAAACTGGTTTTGCAATGTACAAGGCATGCTTTTTGTTAGTTCCTATACATGGCAAATTCCATGCATAGGTATTGCTTATTTTTTAAATAAATTCTTTTCAGATGTGGCAACTCTTAATCCGATTTCTTCTGCTACTCTATCTGACTTGACTATGGCACAAGCAATTGTGTTTTCCTGCATGTTCCTGTTTTTATGTGTTCCTCAATTTTACTAATCCATGCCCACCAAAAAAATCTGGCAATTCCTTCATATCAATATTCTTAATTCTAAGTTGATTTTCCCCCACTTTGACCTTGACACTGAACCTACCCCTCCCAACTATTTCTAATCCTTAAATGGTTAACCACATTTTTGCAAGAACAACCTAGGGACTTCAATTTCCTTTTGCCACCCACAAGTCTGATGGGGACAAAATCACTGTCAAAAGTAATGGTATTGTGAATTTAAAGGGACTTGCATAAAAAAAAACAAATTTGAGATTATAAACTGTTTAAATAGTTGACATAAGTATTGTATACCTAACCTCAGATGCAGATTCTAACCACTCTGGGAGAAATCTAGACTTTTTATAAATTTTATCCACCAATGAATAGAAATCACAATGCAGTGGCTTATGGGAAACTCTCATAAACATTTAGTCAGAGCACAAAAAATAGTCATCAATAATCAAAACAATTTTTTTGAAATTAACTTTGACGATGTCACTTAAATCTTACACAGAAAGGGTGCTGAAATCACCAATGCACCATAAATATTTAGCTCTAGAGCTGTGGGGCACCTGTATACCACTACATGTTGACATCTAAACATACACTCCCATTTCATACCCTAAACATTGACGTACAAAATGCAAAAATCAGACCCTGATCAATGACCAGCAGCAAAAAAGATGCCTTAATCAATGACCTACCCTTTGGAAACATACTCTTTCTTTGACTGATAATACAGAGCAAAGGTACATTTCATGATGCTAGCACCATCATTTTTGTTTATGATTCACTAGATTTCCTCAAGAAAAGGTGATTTTGAAAATTTCAGTTGATTCTGATGGTGTGTTTTGATGTTATGAAGTCACACTGCTCGCTGCACCATAGGCCACTGTGTTGTAATTTCTGTCCGTTTGCGAACAGTTCAGATGACCTAAGTCGAGGGAACGAGGTTGTGGATCACAAAATGCCCCTTTAAAAGGACAGACCTACCTCTAATAGCCTACCAATGTTAATCACTCACTGTCCAAATGTAAATGATGCAGCTAATAACATCGGCCTACTGTTTAAGAGGCATTTGTAAATGTGTAGGCAGTATTTTGTTTGGAATATGAATGTCTGTAGAGCTTTGAATGGCCTCCTCAGGCTCTGGAGTCATTTATTCTCTTTGGACCTTTATTCTGGTAGATGTTTCATATAGAAGTCCCATTGATGCAAATGAGGTATTACAATTGATTCCGTCATGCGCTGTATGACGTTGTGCAGTAGTGCTTGACGGAATGAATGGCAATACCTCATTTGCATCAATGGGACTTCCATATGAAAAGTCTACCTTTATTCATTTGTAGTTATTACACAGATATCAAATGCCACATCATCACCAGGGGCCGATTTCACTAACATTTAAATGCATCGTAAACACATCGTATAGAACAAACCCATCATAGACTCACGATCACCTTTTGACCCTTCGTAACGTTACGAAGGGTTTGATTTTTCCCCGTGTATAATCCCTATACCTTACGATGCATCGTACACTTACGAAGGGTTTTTGCGTTTTTGTGAAATCCAATCTAGCTATGAGCTAAACCCTTCGTAGCAACGATGCATCGTAATTGTTTAGTGAAATCGGCCCCTGGTATTTTACCTTGTTGCACTTGAGCCTGTGGTTGCATCTCAGGCTGTTGTTGGGCCCCAGCCTGGGGCATAAGTTGGGGCCCAGCAGGCCCTGGAGTTCCCTGCTGTTGATGCATTGCTGCCATGGCCTGAGCATGCTGTCTTGCTCGCATCTCTGCTGCTCGGAGCTGCTCCTGGTGAAACTGTTGCCGATCTGACAGTAATTGTTGCCGCTGATATTCCAACTAAATATAGAAATGGAGAAAGAGCCTTGATTGAGATTATGTCAGTCAACATCAGTACTCTTGGATCACAAGAATAAAACACCATAGAATAAATGTACTTGGAACAAATCATGAATTGGGGTTAATGTGAATGATCTCTAAGGGGTGGTCTTCCAGTTGGTTGCACTCCTGATACACTATGCCCCTGGAGCAGAGTAAGTTGACAACATCTCAAATATACAAAGGTGTTTGCAAGACAGTGATGACAGTAGAAGAAACTGAAATTTCAGCTCTGGAGAATTTATCTTTCACATGATTTACTTCTGTCCAAAACAAAGTTTGTGAAACAGACTGGCTCATAAACACCTGACTTAATAGTAGTTGTACAACAGATTTCTATGCACTACTTGTAGACCCAATACAATAACCAGATCACTTGTATCTTCTTCATATTCTTGTCATTCATTTCACATATTGTATTAAAAGCATCAGTACCGTATGTCCGTCTTCAAGATAAACATTTTCCCTTGGCCAAAAAATGACTGCTTAAACAAAACTGAGCTATTCCATTTGATATGAATTCCATACTCCCCCAGAACACTAAATCTTCCACAAAGGGGTATCACAAAATAATGAAGTTATTCAATGGGCCATTTCATTTATATTCTACACTCCCCTGTAGAAGCAGACCCGTGAGTGGGGTTTTGAAAAAAGAGCTGACAGGCTAAAAAGCTAAAATTTTGACTCCATCAAAAGTATAAAAAAATCTGAAATCAACTAAAAACTGAACTCTCACAGGCCTGTAAAAGACAACACAGAGAGGGGTGTGGATTTCAAATGCAGTTACCCAAAGGGCTATTCTACCTGAAACCCCCCCCCTGAAATCCTTTGCCTAAATCTTCCACAGTGCAGATTTCACATGCGATAGCTCATTGCCATAGAAACATGAATGAGAAGTAGCTAACTACATACCGCTTCCTTTCTCTGTCCATGATAGTCTCCAATTCTTCAAAATGTCTCAGTTTAATTTCTAGTTTCTTCATCTGTGTCTCCACCAATAAAGCTACCAAACTCTTGATCTTTCTCTCCTCCACAGCTGCCAGATGCTGTAAAGAACCAAAAATGTCAGAAGTTAACAATCTTATCACAGGAAATTTAGGAGATGGAAAACAAATGGTCATTTCTAGCAATTTTGCAGGAAATTTATGTGAGATGAAAAACAAATGGTCATTTCTTACAGGTTCAGGAAGTCTTCTGTGCACTTCTGTTATCAGTTTGTCTTATTTGATTTTGTTTATATGGTAAATGATAAGATGGCTTCAGAAAACTATTTCACCTCTGCATGCTACTTGTTCCATTTACAAAGAATAAGACCAACCAAAAGTTGATACTGGGTATTCCTTATCAAATAGCATGTTTCCACTAGCGATGTTTATCGTGCTAGCCGCATATCAATCTGTTTTCAAGCTCAGTAAAACGACTTTTATTAACACAATGCTTATGACAAAATCAAACCTATTTTTTTTTGGTTCAATTTTGCATACTGCTATTTCAAGCTATTATATAACATTCCTTCTTCCAAAAAATCCAAGAAATGATGAGCCAGAGTATAGGGTTATGGTGCCCAGAGGTAATAACAATAAAATACAGAATTTGGAAAATTAAATCTTCAAACTTTTACTGTTGAACTGATACACCTTTAAAGAACAAACCCAGCAAGAAAATGTTCATACATGCTACTATTACTTCTAGTTATGCAGCAGTTATGGGAAAAAATTCCTGCAATTAAATTTTGTTTATTACTAGCTAAATCATAACGTACATGTTAGACATACAAAATTGTTTCCGTAAGTGAAAGGAAAGTATAGGTTGATTTCACTAAGTTTGAATAATTTCTCTTTGCTGAGCTCCCTCTTTATTTAATTACTCTCTAACATTATCAAATTACCTCAAATGAGCTATAGAACCACCTTATTCTTTTTTCATATAGTCACATAGGTTAACCCATTTCTAATTCACCCTGCCAAGGCACTTTACAATCCCCAAAATATTCAGGAGATGGCAAATGAACTGTTTCCTGCGGGGTTTAAAAGGAGGGGCAGATCGCTACCTCTTAACTTAAAGCTAATTCATGTGTAATTTGACTTAAAATTGGTGTTTTTACTAGTCATGTTTTGAAAGGATATTACATGCACATTTTGGGTACCACTCAAACTCCCTGATACAAAAATTATGCGAAAGTATGGTGACTGAACTAAACTCTCAACAGCAAAATCATGTGATGTGAAGAGAACATTTAACTGTCATCACAAAGTACATAACATTCTCTAAGAATATTTAATCACTCATTAAAAATGTTTTTCTAATTAATCTTGGTGTTTTTAAAGAGGTGTTAACAGTGAGAAAATTTGTGAAATTGTTAACATTTTCATCATGAATCAAATAGAGGTTAAAGGAAAAAGGTAGAGGGGTGGGAGGAGAAATCACCATATTTTCGTCGGAAGTGGAAACCAGCAGGATATATACATCAACGCCAATCTTGCGGAAAAGCAAGTCAATAAACAAGAACACCTCAGTGGGGTATGGATGGCGTGACAAATCTTGTTGCAAGACAACTTTTTAAAAGTCTACGCAGCGGCCCGGATGAGGAAATTAAACGGGAAAGAGAAACATGGCTTATGTAAAAGGCAACATACTCCACTTATTTGCAGTGACACTTCAACTATCAAAACAACATCACAGAATTATGTTACTCTCTGGCCAGTTAAAGGTTGAGTGATTTGCACGGGTTGATCTCAGAGCAACCTTTCCTGATCATGATGTTGTAAGTGTCTGATTCAGTAACTTTCTTGTGAAAAAAGGTGACTTTTGGCCCAAAAGGGGAAAAAAGGTGCACATAAGGAACTGAACACACCTATGTTACTGTCAATCCAATATCCGTTTGCATGTGTTATAATGCAAGTTTCCCCGCTGTAAACAGAAGGAAAAAAAGCACTTTCTGTTGCCTCTCCAAAGACACAAAACAAAGTGCTACAATGATATTGCATTTTATTCTCTATAGCCCATTCAAAACTAATGGTATGAATAAGATTTATTTGTGTGTTTGTACATGTCATGTTGTGTTTTGTGTGTACTTGTAACATACTGTATATACTTTCGAGAACCTAATTCAAAAGAAATGTTTTTGAACAATGGTCCGCAGAAGGTTTTCTTTTGTCCTCGCAAGTATAACAATGCCCGTTCCGTTCAATGTTTTCTGGTACACGGCCGTTTCTTACTCGTGTGATTTTTGATTGGTTTTTTTTAGGAAAATCATTACAAATTACAAATTTCAAATCGGGCATCATCAAAAACCCCCATTCACACACTTTTAATAAAAAATGCAAAAATGCCAAAAATATCTAAAAAACAAATTGGCCATGAGAAATGCTGTGCGCGCTGAGAGTCGGTGTAACCACATAGCTACTCCGCCATGGTGCAGACAGCCGCTGTGTGTACACTCTCCGTCTATGCAGCAAAAATAATCTTGGCTGGCGAGTGTACGTCTACTGGGTAGGTATTCTATGTCTACTCGGTAGTAGCTGCGTGGTAAGTACCATGAAGAAATTGGCCGTGTAATTTTTCTGATGTGCTAACAGGTATACCTTCAAAACACTAATCACACAGTGGCAACTGGAATGGACAGTCACATTCTTTACCATTACCACTCACCACCAATAGAAGTGAGCAAATGGCACTCACACAAATGAGTGCGTGTGCCTATCATGGTTAAAATAATAACATTTTGATGTCAAACTGCTCAATTTTGAATGGAATATTATCTATTATTGCAAGTTGCACATTTTTAAGTTAACAGAATAGAACTCACCCTAGTCTTAATCTACAGTTGGCAAAAATATTTCATTATGTTTTTTCGTTCAGTATTGGCCACAAATTCGATAATTTTGAAAGTTTTCAAAAATCTTTTGTGCTTACATCTTGCTCTTTCATTTAAAACACCAATTGCTTGTAAAAAAGTGTTTAAAATGGCTGAGATAGAACGCCTCGAAAGACGCAAAATCCCGTAACCAAAAGTTTCACTTCATGGAGTTTTTTCAACATGCCGTGCAATGTACTGCATACGAACATGTGAATCACTATCAATATTGCAAGAAGGGTTTTTCGCTCATTCAGTCAAAAACCCTCTGTGTAAATCAATGCACAAGGATTCTTGCATTGTACCACACAGTGACCATTGAAAATCACCCAAGTGCATCTTTTGGTTAGGGGCTTTGTGTCTTTCGGGCATTCGATCTCAGCCATTTTTGCACACTTTAGAGCAAGACTAAGGCAACCAAATGTATATTTCGAAAACTTTAACAAATTATCGGGACTATGGCAAAATATTGATCGAAAAATATGCCAAGATACCTTTGTGCCAACTACATATACTAATCCCTTACTACACCTTGAAATCTGTAACCCAGAATTGTAATCTCAATTCAAATGCAGTACTGAAAAGCAGTACTTAGGTACACACTGACATTAATTTTCAACAATTTTAGCTTGCCAAGTTCCAGCACCCATCATTGGCAAGATATGATATGAGTTGTCATTTTGGTCCAGTTTATCTGACATTAATATCCCTACTGGATAGCAGGTTGTTGACTCAACAAGTTCATTGCTAATAGTGTTTATTGGTAGAAAAATGTCTTAGAAAATATGGCATTTTATTTTCTTCTCAAATCTTTGAGGATTTGCATATGATATAGCTGCCAACTTTTAAATTTACTTCAGAACTCGTAAGGTCTAAAATTGTTATTTTCCACCTAATATTGTTATTTTTTTTGTAAATTTGCTCCCTTTTCCATAACTAAAATTTTGTTACTACTGCAACAACACATTTTAACACATTCTGGCAGTGAACTTGTACCTTAATAAAAATATCTAATGGTATATTTTGAGGTTAGTGTTAGCATATTTATAGCTCCAAGTGCATTGGTAAAAAATCAATGCACGCGTGCACAGTTTGACAATGGTCATCTGAAAACTTCTGCCTGGAATTTTGCTGACCAAAATCAGCAGATGCCAGACTGCAGCCGGCAAAAGCCAGATTACCTGGATTCACCTCCCAAGTTTGCCAGCCCTGTGGCAACCCTGACTTTTTGCTTTGACAGCAAGGTGCAGCCATACCAGTAGCAGATGCCAAATTGCCTAAGTATCCCAGCCCATGGCAACCCTACTTCCTTATCTTTGCTTTGACATCAGACTGCAGCAAAAGAAGCATGAGTGGTAGATGCCAGATTGACTGGCTTCATCTCCTCAGTATCCCAGCCCTACCATCAACCCTGACTTCCTTATCTTTGCTTTGACATCACCAGGCTGCTGCAAGAGAAGCAGCAGCAGCAGATACCAGATTACCTGGCTTCACCCCCATCAATTTTCTATGGAAATCTGATGAGGTGGGTAGCTGGTTACCCTGGTAGAATGAAAAAGAAGATCTACCTACATGGGCGTCAGCTCAGGAGAGCTATTAGCGGCCATCCAGCACATGCTGCCTTGTATGGTGGACACTGTTGCCCAAAGGCTAGGCCCACCGCTGAAAACTGTGGATTGGCATCAGGAAGGGCATCCGGTCAATTATTTTTTGCTCAAATAAATCCTCACACCAGCAGTATTGCTGAGTGCGAGGTGTATCCGACCACCCCTGTTAGCGGGGACAAAACCGGATTTAAAACTTTGGTTTAACTAAACCCCTCAGTATCCCAGCCCTAAAGCAACCCTGACTTCCTTACCTTTGCTTTGACAGCGGCTGCAGCAAGCGCAGCAGCAGCGGCAGATGCCAGATTTCCAGCCTTCACCTCCTCCTCATGTTTCTTCACCTGAGCTGGCTTCTCAGCAGGTGTTTCATTGCTGCCTTCTCCATCCTTCTTCTCCTCAGCATCTGTCTCCATCTTCTCTTCTCCTTCCTTATCATCTGTAACTTCTTTCTTGATCTCTTTCTCACCATTCTCTTCATCTTTAGTGCTCTCTCCTTCTTTTGCCTGTTCTTTGTCTTTCTCTCCTTCAGGAGTAGCATCTTTTTCAGTTGGTTTGGAGGTACTAGTGTCCATTGGTTCACCTTCTGATTTCTCTTGTGTCTTAGTTTGCCATTTTCTGTTACTTCAGATTTCTCAACCTTTGTCTGAATAGGAGAAAGACACAAAAAAAGATGCCAATCACATTTATTTACTATCTAAAGATACAAGTTAAAGTAAGAAAGTGTATTTTATAAAAATAAAATTATATTTTTGAGGTCTAAACTTGAACAACTGAGAGCATTGTAAAATATAAATACTATTATTATGTCATATTTCTAAACGGGTAATGAAGAGCACTTATCTGATGGTCAGTTGAGTTCTTTTGTGTAGGACAATATCATCACCATCACCAGTGGTGTAGCTATTTGAAATTCTCGTATTGCAATGTCATGAACCCCAGAAAGTACTATTTGCAATTAATTAGCCCATGTCAAAATCATACCTTTAACAAGTACTGTATGTGATTGTATTCTCAACACAACCAACACATACTGTATGAAACACTGGAAATGATAGAAAAAGGCAAGCCAGAGGCTACAAAACTGGAACCAAAATAAAATGTTTGTGCTTATTTTTTCCAGGATTTCATGTTGGAATATCAAGTTTTATTTTTATGTAATTTTCAGCCTTATTTTGTGTAGGATATTTAGCAAGCTGTAGATCAAGTTTTCTTTTGTGTTGTTTTTAAAACCCAAATGCTGTAGCTTGTACAATCGTTCAAACTGTAAAAAACCTAGCTTGTGTTTCTCACAGATAAGGATGATGTTCAAGTTGTGAAACAATGTAAACTTCTCCAAGTTTTACTCATTCAAACGAAGTCACACACTCATAGTCACCATCATACTGAGTGGGCAGTTTTTAAAATGGCTAGAAGACAGTATAGAGTTGGCTCTTTACCAGGTTGTGTTTGCAACCATCTTAATTGAACATTTCAACACATATTTCACGAAGAATTCAAAACACACATTTATGTAAGTCTGTGCTGGTACCTGTTTACATATGCTGGGTTTACATTAACTAGACCAGAATGTGGACATAAACTTGAAAAATGCCAAATGTTTCAGCAGTTGTAAACATTTATTTCCTAGCAATAGGGTAAAATGTCATTCTTTGGCATTTGTTGGCAGTCATTGGTCTTGTGCTTGCTTCACTAGGTGTATTAGTTTGGGCCTTATTATTCAATATTCGGGGTGCAATTAATGGTGCACCAAACTGTGACATTGAAAGGACCTGTGTTCAAAGAAATATCATCTTGATCATCATATTGTTATCAAACAAGAATTATGCAGTGTGTAATTAAGATGCCTCCCCCACAATGGTTTAATTACAATTTATTGAAAATCGCAAATGATCTCATTAATATTTACAACTTGTACATAACGTTGACAGTACATGACCTCCATCGTGTTCTATGACTGTGGCACATTAGAAGTTTCATTGACAATTGGTTTAGTTTGGTGCCTAAACAGCCAGGGTGGGGTGGGTGATTGATAAGAGCTCCCATCAATTAGAATGTTGGCTCCAAATTAAGAAATGGGAATTAGGAATACATGGTCTCCAATTTTTAAATTTTCGCTTTTTTATAAACCAAATCAACATCTAGTGTATGCAACCTAATTTAATGCAGTTGCAGTTACAAAATATGTTACAGAGGATTTCAAGTTTATCATTGATGATTGTGCTACAATTGCCTCCTGATGCATTATGGGATAGGGTGAGTAGTTAACAATGGAAAATTGACAAAGTTGCAAAGAGTGCTAAAACTTTCAAGGAACAAAAACTTCCTGAAGTCAGTCAACTTTTCCCAAGCACCTCAAGAAATATAAGTATTACCGATTGTGGCTGCCATGGGAACCTAACAAGAATTTTCCACAATAGCCTAAGGGGTGGGTCACCTCTATGCCCCTTCGCTGATAAAGAATCAGTCCAGAAAGGGCTTTGAGCTAGCCCTGTAATATCAGGCTATCAGGTCCCTGCCCAGCTGGTACAGTTAGCCGCCTGGCTGGCCAGTGCCCACGCATGTCTGTATATCTACAGGTATGCGCAAGTATGGAAGTGATCGCTAGCTAGGATTGCTGGGAGTCAATGCACTAAACTAGATGCTTTCAAAATATTGTGATTAAAACAGTTTTGAAGTCTTTTGTTTATGGACAATTTGAGGGAATGAAATGCATGCTCTGAGAAGTGTTGTCCAAATATGAATGCCGTATTTTGCTTGTGATATGAGAAAATAAGGCTTGCACGCTTACTCTACCTTTTTGTATTCTTTTTTTTCTCTCTGTGCAGACTGAGAGATCGGCAATAGAGTTCTATCTTTCAAGAATACTCATTTCTGACCAACTTTCTAGCATTATTTTGTGACAACACAGCACTCATGCATTGCTATACCCTTGGCAAGGGTTATTCATATCTATTCACAGCTTTAAGATGTTAAGTAATAACACATCTCTCTGTTAAGCACAATGAGGTAATGCCACGCAACATTGCTCAAGGAGCAAGGTTAATCATTCCTATTCTCCACAGACCAGTTGCTTTTAAAGGTCCATGGTCCGATTGTTAATGGCCTCCTTCCCAGGGACCCCAGATTTTACCTGAAGTGGTCAAAATTTTGGTATCAGAAGCTACTATTTTTCTCATTTACCCTGTGAAATCTTAGGGCTAAAGGATGTTTGGTTTGGATATTATGAGCAAAAATATGCCCCATTTGGTCGACCAATATTAATTTTACAAAGTACTCTATAGGGATCACAAAATCACACTTTTAGCTTTCACTTCAAAATGGGTTGAAATATCAGCGCAAAACTTTACAGATGGGGTTTTGGGTGAAGGCCATTCTATCAAGATGAAAAAAATTATGGACTCAAATCGGGTCATCCCTCTTTAATGTCCTACTGAGACAGCGGGGCAAAATGGATGTAATATTCCATAAAGGTGAACACTGTGAATTAATGATTGCGTTCCTCTATTATTTCATGGAGAAATAAATGCTATTATCAGTAAACATAATGGTAAAAATTATTTAGAATATTAGGTAAAAGAAGAGATACCTGCTTTGGGCAAGAAACATCTTCTCTAAACACAACTTTGGATGTATACCCTAAATGGGGATTAAACTTTTTGTAACATATAGATATCAACTTTTATGACTAACAACCAGCAGAAGTGCTTTTTACTGAGATGCACAATGGCCTGTTCCAGTTACAATTCATAAATCCCATGGACACATGAAGTCATCATAGTTGCAGACAAATAAAAATCCTAAAAATCAACTCAGATTTTTTCACTCTATTCCAGCAGAAACCTATTGAAGGTTTGGACATTTGACTTAGTCCATATTTTCAGTTTGTAGTTCCACATGTAGATGGCTAGAGATGGCATAAATATCAACTCCAGCAACTTTTGATGACAAAGTTTCAAAGAGGCTTTTCTGCTTCTAGGCCTTGACAGCTAATTTTGTCCAGGGAATGAGGGGGTGTAATAGGGGAGGGGCAAAGTTAATTTCTCAGGGGCAATAATCATGAAATTAGCACAAACATTTGTCGGTCTAGTTTTTACCCCTGGGCCTTGAGGGGACAAGGCTGGACTCCGGGGAATAATCGCCTCCCCCTCACCCCTTGGACCAAAGTTTAGTTCTGTACTGATTCTATGGGTAGTCCTAGTATCTTCTAGCTATGCTCTTAAAGGTGCTTGGTTCCGATTAATGTCTAATGTGTTTTCTACTTGAGATGAGAGCCTAGCAGCTTGCACATCAACCCCCTCAAGTACCATGGGAAAAACAACCTGCGGTTTGATGGTAGAATCATATGCTACTGCAAAGCCCATATCAATTTTGTGCTAATATTGATGGTTAACCATTAATTTGGGAAGTTTTTTTTGTGTTAATCTGGGAATGAAATGGCTTTTTGATGGCTCAAATTTCAGGATGACAATGAAAAAATACGGCCTTTCATTCTGATATTCAAAATCGTACTACTTCCGGGTAAATCAGGAGGGTCTCAAAGACGATTGGAACACGCACCTTGAAGAGATATTAATGGAATCAATAAAACAGGAATAGACCAAAAGGAGTTGATATTAATTATACCCTGATTCCTGGTGGTATTGGGCAGTATGTCCATTCCAATCCCCCTTTTCCGATACCTGGCCCAATGCCGCACTGTTCTTTCATCATATAGGTAGCTATGTACATTGCAGGGTCACTATAACAAACACAGTCATCTTATTCATCAAATCGGTCAGGACTTACCCAGGTGCTTTCTAGCCTAAGTTGACCTTTGACCATTGTTTCTCTGAATTTGACCTTTGACATTTTTGTTCATTTATATAACACAATCCTTCTTGTCCATCAATATAAATTGCAAAAAAACAAAAATGATTACATACGTGCCAAGTTTTTTGCTTATCCATATATTAAATATGTTAAAAAGTCTCAGTAGCAGTGATTTGTGTACCCCTAATGCTTCATCATTAATTGGTATCAAAGAATCCTACTACACTGCTGAAAGGGAGCTGCCAAGAATTCCTGCAGAGAGTCAAGAAGATATCTTGGCACTTTCATCTGGTTGTGTGCTCCATGTTATATTCGTTCACAATAAGCAGACCTTTATAATGACACACCTGTAGGACACTAATGTCATAAATGTCACCTGAGATCAACATATATAGGAACTCTGTGTATTTTGGGGGACACAATTTGGAACACTGCCACAAAGAGTGGGATAATTAGGCAGTAAATGTGGTTAATAAGACCTTAACAAGGCAGTAATGGTGCAACCTCTTTCACTCACTGCATTCCTTAATCTAAATCTCTGATCAGACCTAATTTGATTTACGCTATTATTTTTTGTCGGGTCGCCGTAGCGACCCGACTATAGAAACCACTTCTCTCAAAATTGCGAAGGCGTCTATTTCTATAGCTGAGATTCCATTTTCATAATGTTTTTTTTTATGAAATGATCCTACGTACTATTATAAAATTTTTGGAGTTATTTAGTGGTTGGGTGTGTAATGCGAGCAATTTCAGACAAAGAATAACATCATTGCATTTTTGAAATGGCCTTAAAAAAGCATTTCTTTGATTTAGTCTCAGGTGCAGACTTGCTTTTTGATGGGAGTTTGGTTAAACGTTGCAGGGATAGAAAAGGCTGATAACAAATGGATATTTCAGTAAGAAAAGATCAGGCATGCCACGTATAGTTATAACTACGTAATGATTGAACTTTTACCCTGTATTGTTGTTTGATATTTTTAAGACTGAATTTTTAGGTACCTCTTTATTTGAAAAGACGGAAGGTGAACCTCTGTTAAATGAAGCTTATAACTTGGGGATCAGTTTTTAACACTTTTGTTGGCGCGCCAATTGGGCGTTTTTTCTATTTTCTTTATTTGAAATGATAGGAAGGTGTCACCTATGTTAAATTAAAGCGTTAACTTGGGGATTTCAGTTTTAACACATTTTGCGCCAATTGGGCGTTTTTTCTATTTGCTTTTATTTGAAATGAATATGAAGGTGTAACCATGTTAGATTTATAAGCTTATAACTTTGGGATCAGTTTTAACCCCTTTGCCCCAATTGGGCGTTTTTTCTATTTCTTTATTTGAAATGACAGGAAGGTGTAACCTCATGTTAAATTAAAGCTTATAACTTGGGAGTTCAGTTTTTAACACTTTTGCGCCCAATGGGGCGTTTTTGTTCTATTTTCTTATTTGAAATGATGGAAGGTAGTAACCTACCTAGTTAAATTACAAGCTTATAACTTGGGGTATTCAGTTTAAACACTTTGCGCCCAATTAGGCGTTTTTCTATTTTCTTATTGAAATGACAGGAAGGAGTTAACCTATGTTAAATTAAGCTTATAACTTGGGGATTCAATTTTACACATTTTGCGCCCAATTGGGCGTTTTTTCTATTTTCCTTTATTTGAAATACAGGAAGTGTAACCTAGGTTAAATAAGCTTATAACTTGGGGATTCAGTTTTTAACACCATTTTTGCGCCCAATTGGCGTTTTTTCGTATTTTCTTTATTTGAAATGATAGGAGTAAGTCGTACCTATGTGTAATTAAAGCTTATCACTTGGGGATTAAGTTTTAGGCGCCACTTTTGCCGCCCAATTGGGCGTTCTTTTTTTCTATTTTCTTTATTTGAAATGACCGGAAAGGTGTAACCTAATTTTAAATTAAAGAGCTTATAACTTGGGGATTTAATTTTAGCACATTTTGGCGGCCCAATTGGGCGTTTTTTCTATATACTTTATGTGATGACAGGAAGGTGTAACCTATGGTTAAATTAAGCTTTAACTTTGGGATTCAGTTTTAACACATTTTGCGCCCAAAAGGGGCGTTTTTTTAACTATTTTCTTATTTGAATGATAGGAAGGTGTAACCGATGTAAATTAAAGCTTATCACTTGGGATTCATTTTTAAACACATTTTTGGGCGCCCAATTGGGCGTTTTCCTATTTTCTATTTGAAATGACAGGAAGGGGGTACCTATGTTAAATTAAGCTTATAATCTTGGGGATTCAATTTTTAAACACATTTTGCACCCCAATGGGGCGTTTTTTTTATTTTTCTTTATTTGAAATTGACAGGAAGGTGTAACCTATGTTAATTAAGCTTATAACTTGGATTCAGTTTTTAACACATTTTGCGCCCAATTGGCGTTTTTTTTCTATTTTCTTTATTTGAAATGTAGGAAGTTAACCTATGTTTTAAATTAAAGCTTTAAACTTGGGATTCATTTTAACAACATTTTCAGCACCCAATTGGGCGTTTTTTCTATTTTCATTATTTGAAATGACAGGAAGGGTAACCATGTTCAATTAAAGCTTAGAACTATGTATGTCAAATCACCACCAAGGTCCCAGGTCAACGGGAGATCAATTGTACACAAGGTGATTGGTCTAATGCCATCTTATGCCCAGATCAAACATCTACTTTAAGTCAGTTATGAGATTCTTTTTATGACAATGATTTTCTGTAAATAAAAGTGAACTTAAAAATAGAAAACCATCTACTCCTTTAAATGTTTTTAATGTGTTCTTATTCTTGTAAAATTTGCCTGGCGGACCGACCAGTTTTTTTAAAACTTGTTACTTATTTAGCAACGGATATATAATTAGGTTTATACCAGGTACTAAGGGCTGCTTAAAACGTTAATTGGAAGGATAAAATAGAAACAAAAAGGAAATTGAGAATTCGAAAGGCAACTCAGATGTTGATGAGCAACTTCAGGAAAAAAGAGGAAATTGTATCAAACCTCCTCCTGTGGGAACTAAACTATGGTATAAAGACATGGATGTCTGCGAGACCTTTGTCGACATGTGGTTAGATGAGAGAGGAGCTGGCAGTGTCCATAACTGGCAGATCTACCTGGATGGAGGGCTATCTACGCAGTCCACTGTCAACTATGGCCTATACTCTGTTCAATGTAAGGTGGAACATGACTTCTTTTGCCACACGTTGTGCAAAAATTACACTATAAGCTACTATAGAAGGGGTTCGTCAATTTATAGTTGAAGGGCCGAGAATGCAAAAGACATTTGAAAGTTCCCTCCTTGAGGGCCAAATACATCTTGAAATTCCTTTTATATTTTAGAGGAAGTCAAGGGCCAAACAAAATTTTTTTTTCAAATGGGGGTGGCGGCCGGATTTGGCCCGCGGGCAGCCCTATTGAGAACCATGTAATATAGTACATTTACCCTCAGGTTGTATTATGATCTTTGCCTTGAATGGTGTTATCTCAATGTTACTTTATCAAAGGTCTGATCTTGATAGTGACACAGTATTAGGGATACAAACTATTAGAGGGCAGACAATGAAGCATGCCCTATTAGGTCCAACAGACAAACTAGCAAAATATTTTTCACAATCATGAAAGGTGCTCCAACCGATAAAGCATATGATTTCTTGTTCAAAAGAAAGGCCATCACCAAAAATAATTCAATCCAAAATTTCACTGAATCCAACATTCATTGTAACATAAGTGGTAATTTTGTGTACAATAGCCCACAGATTACTGTAAAAAAATAAGTTCCGGTAACCATAACCAACCCACACATCGAGGGTTTAGGCAAAAAGGCCATCCGCAATAGCTGCCACATGTTAGATTTGGAGGTAGAAGGCTTAATATAGACAACTGACAAATGGCAAGTATGCGATGGGGCTTCTGCATAAAACCCTGGACATACGCTTGTAGGCCATCAAAATGGGAAGCATTGCCGCCAAACTATTCTCCAGATGAAATGAGAAAATGCACGGCTTTCCCTGATATCGAAATCTCCGGCTTTGTTGGTAAGAGTGGCATGGTCGAGGCTGAGGTCGCGTAATACCCCTTTAAGCAAAAACTAAAAAAAAAGGTACGGTCGGCATCATATTATATCGTTCTACTTGTTCTTAGTTAGAATATAACTCACCGGTCACCTACCTATAGACCGTGAACAAAATAACATTATAGAGCAATGAGATGACAGAAAGGAAGGATATGGGCATTGAAAAAGTCACAAAACTGGGCCATTACCCGCTATAAATTTGCTTATTGTTTAAACAGCACAACGTTGAAATGTACTTCGTCCTGTCTTGGGTAACTTACTCCTCATGTCAGCATTCGGTAATTTATTACAAACATGTGTGCACCTAGAACATCGTGGCTTGAGCAGAAGACATAATCCAACCATAAGTTCTGGGGGCATTTGCATAAAATTTTCGGACATCGGTCCTTTTGGGTAATGAATGCAAGTCATCAATTTTTCTTAACCAATTTTTGCAGAAAGCACAATTTAAGGGGGCAGGCGGCACTATAATTTTAAACCAATCCTATGGCACTCTTCACAAATTTTAAGGGGGATCAGAAAGAGTCACAAAATTAAGGGGGACATCCCCTGCTTCCACTGCCGTGCAAAACATTTGATATTTTGTGTAGCTGACACCTTCATAGATGCCTACACCAAATGGTACAATTTATTGCCCTTTTGAAGGACTTTTTATTATCTTTACACAAAAGCTAACAGTCCTTGCACAAATACTGAAAACTATGGGGCTGTGATATGTAGCCAGTGTCAGGTCCTCCAGTCTCCAAGGTTACGACTGTAGTTCCACAAAATAGGACCAAAATGTGCCCCAGAGGCCACAAATAAGGACCCACCACTTTGTGTATAATTTGCTTGATTTTGCATTTTAATTTTTATTCTATAACACATAAAGCAAAAGAAATCAAGGGAACTCAAGGTTCAACAATACTTGAATTATGGACTTTAGGCCTGAAAATTAGCAAAGTCCTGTTCAGGTAACTCCAATACGGGGATAATGCTTTTAAACAGACATACATGTTAAATGGAAAATACAATCACTAAATGGGGCAGCAGTGATGGAAATAAGGTATATTATTGGTTTCATTTAAATGGCTGCAAAAATTGCCCACAAACGGAAGTTGAAAAGGCAACAGAAACTTGGTGTGGAAGCCTGGCCCATCCTTGTTACCAGGCAATAGGCGCAGTCAAAATAGAATGAATGTTGCCTTAACCCAACACATAATTGCAACGAATCAATTCCAACAGAATTGTATTGAGACTACCTTTAAAACCAACATATCAAAAAGTCTACCTAAAGCAAAGGAGTGGACATATATTTTTAGGGCGTAAGGTTTATACAGGGATCAAAAATGAAAGTATCAAAACGCTTCAAAAAGTATGCCAACATGTTCGTTACAATTTCGGATTAAAATACGGTATAGTTTGCCATATTTGCAGGTTGTAGTTCAATGTAGAGTCAAAATAGTCAAGGTTCCACAATGGGGGGAAATTTTCAGCATATCTGTTCGTTATAAAACTGGTGTCAAATGTTCGGCTAATGTACAGAACCCGACAAAGTCTATGGTTGCACATATATAATACTTGTTGCATAAATTGGAACGCAAAATGTGACGGGGGGATAAGGGTCTATGGGAGGTCACTCGCCTAGCTCTGCTAATTCTTATATAGAGAGTTTCAAACAAAGAATCTATTTTACATTTTACATTAGTGGGACAAAATTAACAGTTTACAACCAGTCCGATCAATCGGACAGTCTATAATTTTGACCCCAGGATGACCTTGAACTGTTATGAGCCATTGTACTAAAAACTAAACGCGTAGATACGGAAAATATACCTTTTGTAAACCTTAGGAGTAGCCCAATAAATTGGTACATCATTTAAATTCAATTCGAACAATTCTATTTTTAACTCCTGTACAAACGTGCCCCCTTATTTCTTACATGTTCCACTGGTTGATTTTGGTAGACTTTTAAATATTATTTTTGGACTATTTCAGAGTCTATTAAACACCAAATTGTTTCTGTTGCAATTTTGTGGGGTCAATCATACAATTATGGATACAGTGCGGTTAAGATATTATGCTTATGCATGCAGTGGATTGATCTTGCTTGTTGAGGTGTCAAAGCTCAATTTCTGATTTACTCAGATGTGAAATTTTGCATTTAGGCTGCTATCCTAATTTGTATTTCAAGTATAGGTAGGTAAGTATTATGTTGTTGTTGATTCAAGGACTCTTATAATAACATATAATGTGTTATATCATGAGATCGTTTCTGTAGTACTAGTATGACGAGTAGGTCTGTACGAATGAGCAACTTCTAGTTCTTCTACACCTAAGCACAATCAGTCATTTATTTTCAAATTATATATGCCCAATGGTGCTCTATTGGGAATGGCAGATCATATAAACATATATTACTAATAATGTACTTTTGTTCATAAAGAGACATTTCTAAGTACTCTTTCCAGAGTAGGATTTTGTAATTAGGCTACAGCCGGCAAAGTATTAACAGTTCACTAACCAGTAAACCTATCCTACACACTGTAAATCCTACTTGTAATGTGCCAACTATACCATAGAGCCCTAACCCATACACATAACTACTAAAAATACAATGAGAAGTAGATCACCCTATCCCCTCAATGAATGGCCACACAGTTACCAGTAGAAGATATAAATTCACAAATATGGCATGTCATCAAATCTTGAATCTTTGCGGATAGCAGAAATGTCTTCTTGACAAGGACGACAATGCCTGCAATAAGCTTGATATCATATTGTTAAGTCTGACGTCACCCAGAGTCACTAAGATTACCTTCTTCAGGGCCTGTGTGGAAAGGATCTCACTGTAGGGGTGCAGCACAGGACTTTGAAGGAGCTCCAAACTTGTTTTTTAATGGCCCTACCAGGCTACTCAATGCTATTCAAAAACTTTCCTGGAAGAACATCCACCAACATCAAGATCTCTGTGAGAAACCTCCTATCTCTACAGTTGTGGCACAGAGGAGAGCATGGTTCACTGGTCATTGCTTTTTCCCGCCAAGGACCAGCATGAATATCAGACCTTATCTTCTGTGGTGACACCCATGTCCAATATAGGTAGCACACCACTAACCAAACTACCCTGATAGTACACAATTCATTACCAGGCCTTCACTTTAAATGAACTTAGGATCAGAAATTTGGGATAATGGATGGTTGGCATGAGTTTAACCTACCCTTATAGTAACACAATGCAGATACACAGGCTCACCTTAATGAACTAGGATCAGAAATTTGGATAAGAGGTTTTTGCAATAGAAGTGTGTCCATTGATCTTGATGGAAGTCGAAGTTTTTTCAGTTGATGATGACACCTATCCTAGCTCTAAAGTTACATTTCCTTTTAAGATCAAAAAAGCACATGTATACCTAAACCCCCAGTGTAACCCTTACCTCTGTGTATAAAAAAATTTTTTAAAAGTTGGGGATCCACTGACTTCTTTAACAAAGTTAAGTTGGGATCCTGACTTCTTTAACACAGTTCCCCTGTTTTAAAAAAATGTGGCAGTTTTTTCACAGCTTAGCACTACAGGGGGACTTTACTACAATGATGCACAAACTTTTAGAACCAAACTCAAGCTAGTGTTTTGTTCAACAGAAAATCCAATAAAAATGTCTTCTAATTTGTCAACAAGAAAACTTCCGAACAACCAGCACATGTTGAATATCAGTCTGGACATTGATGCAACTATTTTCTTGCTGTACTTTTGAATCATGCTAACAGGTTGCTGAATGAGTGCGTGTCGTCACATTTATGGACCAAAAGTTGGCAAAGTTGTTAGTTTCATTGTCCCCTTTGGCGTCAGTAAATTCCTCAAAATAACAAGTGGAATATCACGATTTTCAAGGTACTAAAATGAGTTAGCAAAGTGCAAGTTTGTAATTTTAAGGGAAGAATAAAGACACCAAAATATGGCACAGCAGTGAAATATTAATAATATGCTTATTTCAGGCCAAAAGTTCGCGGTGGTACGATCCACTCAATCCGAGCCACTACAATGCTAATCATTGAATTTAGAATTAAAAAAAATAAAAAACCATGTTTGGGAAACACACAGAGGCACAACCAGCAAGATTGGGTTGTACTGCACAATGGAAAGTTGTAGTACCAAAACTTACCCTGTAAACATATACCTTCTTCAACCATATTTTTTCCTTCTATGTAACGCCTACAAAGGTTTACCCATGATGATTGAAATGTAGGCCAGATATGTTTTTTAAAACGGAATTTCGATTTTCAACTGCTAACAGTGGGAGGGTGTCCTGTGATTCATTTTGAAAAAATTATTTGCCTTTTTTTTTTTCTTTGAAGATTGGTCAAAATATTGGTGTCAGGGTAATAATATACAAAGTCCGGTTGACCACAATCGGGGACTTTTGTGGTTGGGTGTAAATAAGTACTTAACAACTCACAATTTCAATTTCAAAATTTTACTTTTTCATTTTTGTCCACATTCAGTTACATCTGACTTGACATAAATCTCACAAATTAAAATGTTAAAAATTTTAAACATTTTGCATGATCATGAAAAACTAAGTTGTTTTTTGAGATGATAGGTCACTTAGGAGGAAGGCAAAACAGATATGGTATATACTCTATCGATAACAGAATCTACCAGGGTTGAAAGAATTTGTTTTGAGCTTTCCTTTACCTTCACCCCTGTAGTTTTTCTTTCATAAAACACATTGCGCACATAGGGGAGACGTCATATTTTAAAATCACACACGTAAAGCATGTTAACACCCCATTCATTTCCCTGCATCATACTGTAAATTTAGATGTGCTGAAAATTCTCCTCCTATATGTGTAGCAAGGTGATCTCTCCTCTCAGCTTCACAAAACCCCAAGCTAACTGGAATTACAGTGTAACATAGGGAAAAGAATTACAAAAATGCATGCCTAATATGACTGAGATCCTGTTCATATGAGCCAAAACAAGGTTGACTGTTTTAAAACGTGTTCTACTACTTTTAGATGAGAAGTATGAATGGGAAAAAGTTGTGTCTAGAATAGGGTCTTAAATTGCATTGTGAAACTTGAGTTACAGAAATAAAGATAGGATTTCTTTTTTGTCTGACTAAAGAGTGGATACAAACTTATGGGAAGTGGAAGGTGATGCAAATTCTACCATAACAAAACTATTGGACTAGCTCATACCATATCACCTGATACTCCATAACAAAATCTATTGTTTTTTTTTTCCTCCTTTTAGTTAATTTGATGATAGAATATTTTTTCAGCATACAATCTAATTATTGATCTAAAAAGACACAAGTAGATAACCAACTCATACTACTGTCGGTCACTATTAGCCCTATACCACAAGTCAATGCTAATTATAGCTGAGACCAAGCCATGGCTTGTTTATTGCACTTAACCACCCAATTATAAAGATAGCGTAGTTTATGAATGGACCTTATCCTTTCCTTCATTTCATCAATATTCTGATTAAGTGGCAAATTGATGCATCATAGTTGTATTTAATTTTGTGATCACATGGAATGTCAAAGGCCCAGGTTGTTTTGATCATATGAGTGTACACAATTGATTCATTGACTGACGCCACAGAAACAGGGTCTTTAATATGCAATAACTTTTCAACATCATGCTTTGCTTTTGCAGCTTGGCAGCTCCCATCAAAATTTGTAAAATGGTTTGTTCAACATTAAAGCCCTTTTTGATTTAAAAGAAATTTAACTGTTTAGTTTGATGACACCTGTTGGGCTTTTTAATACCCTCTGTCAAGGCCTACAAAAACAATACCTTATTACATGTTAACTTGGAATGCTCCAACCTGAAATTTAACCACACAGAGTTTACTACTTGTCCATCACTTCCTAAGAGAACTGACACACAAAATCTGAAAATAATCCATTGCTCCTGACGGCTTGAACCGGCAACCTCTGCATACGAAACAGACAGCACCCCTATGGATTATAATAAAAATGTCTGCTCCCATGTTCCAGTTCAAATCTGGCGCACAGTTTTATCAAAGAGGCTTGTTGTAATGGTGGCTTCTTTGAGCAGATCACCCTAATTAGTTTTTGTTATCTTTCTCCCCAGAGAGAGCCCCCCAGAGAACTATTACTACACTCTTCTGCTAACCAATACATCTGCTATGTTAGAAAGAATCACCTATTGATAAAACTCCACATCATTTGGTTTTGAAGATTCTTACATTTTACTTAAGCACCCTGGGCCCTATACATTTGGCATACCTTAATCATACATTGGGACATACATAGATTGAGAGGTTTAGGGCAGGTACAATCCTAGGTCGAAGAATAATGTTGCTATGGCCCTAGCAATCCCTCAATGCCTCTGGAATCCCCATTTTGTCTTTTCACGAAAAAATGTACAACCACATTTTGTGGTAAATGAAATTCAATACCAAGATAGTACAAACAATATGACTAGTTTTGGCATCTACAAAGATGACTAGTTTGGAATCTGAAGGGACTCTGAGTAAGTGTCTTTTGGGGTTTTCCCCTTCCGACAAAAGATGTCTAGCACTGTAATGACAGTTTTTTATCTACCTTCATAAGAAAAAAAAAACACCCATACCCAAGAATTCAAGTATTGTCTCTGAGCTTCCAAATGTTTAAACTTTTGTTGTCCCAGTCCCAAAGCTGGCTACTGATTATAATTCACATTGTTCAAAAAGCTTTTCCTTGTTGTTCCGGCAGTGTTTTTGTGAACTGGGGATTTACCAAGAGTGCTAAACGGGGGTGAAGGGGGTAAGGTACTGAACTGAATAAGACTTCGGGGGCAACTTATGGATGGGTGGTGTGTATATTGGTTTCATGGGGCATGGCATGAAAAGCATTGGTATGTGTACATGACTTCATTGACTTTTCCTCCAATTTCATGTTTTTGATGTGGTTCCCGGATGAACACTCAGCAAGCCAGCATTGTTGATAGAAATATTGAGGGTGATATAGTGGAGATTCTTAAATGTATTTGAAGACTGGCACAATAAAAACTTATGAGACAGCATATTGAAGTCACCTAACCCAATTGTCATTGAATTGAGCAACATAATGGGATATGTAGGTTCTATGTGAAAACAGTGCATAATGAGGTTAGCCTCTTAGATAGTTGCAAAACGATGCTGGAATTTTTTAATATTTACAGATTGACTGCTACATACAACATTTTTATTGACACCTGCTTCCTAATGTTTAGGTTTATGCACAATTCTGTGTGGCCTCTAGGTGACCATTTTTTACCAATTCCAATAATCATAAGTCTACCAAATAGTTAATATACACCACCGATTGAAATCAGAATTGATCATTGACTGCAGTGTTCCAACTATTCCAACTTATGACCTTACATCCCCAGTGACTCTGAACTTAACCACAAAATAACACCCAATATTGACTAGCCCGGCCCGTGGTGAAAACCTGGCCTCTTTTAGTGATCTACATTAGCCGACATTCCCCTTTGCAAAAGAATGCATTGTTCCTATTAACTGCAATTAAATTTGCCACGGGGTCTTTGCTGTGCACAATAAACCGTGTGTTACCGTGGCAACGTAAATTCTCAGACTAAACAGGGGCAACAAATACTATCTGTTGAGTTTGCAATTTTAAACACAAAATGTGTTTGACTTGGAGAGTTCCACACAACTGATGTAATTTTTCTGGATGTTTTGTAAGGAAGGAATTTGAAGAAAGAAGGCTATGTTTAGACGTCCTAGCAACCATTGCTAGGTGCGTACTTAACTTTTTTTTGTTCTACAATCACACTATTGAAAACTTAGTTAATGGCCAATTACCGCAAATGTTCGTTGTTGTTAAGATATTTTTGTATTGTTACTCTTTCATTGTTCCATTTCAATTGCCTTCTGTCCTATCTTGCACTTCCGCTATGTGGCTTGAATCAATATTCTCTCATTTTCACAGCCCAGTCTCCTCAACTACAAAGAATATTCTAAGTTTATAAAAAAAGATCCAAAAACTGAAGCCACACATTTAGCATATAACTTATATTGTTCTCGTTTCTAACCGAGAGGAAGGGGTCAAGGGATAGCAGTAAAGAAGATGGACATCCTGGTTGGGATTAACCCTGGGCCCTGGCGCAACCACTCCAGAGCAGGGAATGCAGCCCGAGTGGTGTCGCTGCCCTGCCAGCCATTGTGTGCCAATGTGGTTCATACGATGAATATTGCATCTTTTTGGCATTTTTTCCCTAGCCTCAGCTCAGGAGTTTTCGGTCATGATACTGGTTATGGGACACTCCATATACATCATGCACCTTGCCACTATGCAAAATTTGATAAGTTTATAATTACATTAAATACAGAGTTGGAGTTTTTAACCTCTGATTGTGCATATTTTCTTCTCCAATCTCATCAAGTGGGAAAGGGTGTTTTTCTTTTTCTCCAAAAAACTCAATGCCCCACCTTAGATGCCTTTCCTAAAGATCGGTAAAAATCTGTCATTAATTTTGAAAGTTTTAAAAGCTTGTTGAAAATGCTTAGTTACTTTCTGAACTAGCAATTCATATTCATGTGTTACAACCACAGCTCAACATTCATAAGCCCTGCAATATTTAAACAAAAAATTGTTTTTCTCAGTCAAGTATTCCTAAGATATACCAATGAACTTCTACAAACCCAAAGTACTTCTAACAATTTAATACTTTTTAAGAAAATTTAGACACTACTGGGTAAAATGTGTCCAATGTACATTGCAGCACCCTTGAGAACCCATCCGCCTTTCCTTTGACTCTTGACAGAAATAATGCTGAAAATGGGCTCGGAACTTTCTCATTTCTCACGAATCAGTACTCCCAACTTAAGAGCAGTTCGATTGGCAAATTAGAGTAAATAGTAGTTAAATCTCGGAAAAGCAAACAGGATTTTTGGTAACGTCAATCTACTTCACAGTATCTTGGCTGGATCTGGGCTGGGCAGGAAGTTTATTTCTCATCACCATTGCACTGACTTCCTCAACCGGAAGTACATGAACACTGTTTACACCAGAAAGACTTCTTTTGCCATTTTCAAGATTGATGTTGGGATTAATAGGCTGATGCGCGGAGTTTAGGGCAGCAATGTTTGGCTCTCTTTTGCTGTAATAAGGACTTTTGAAGTTGGCTCTGATCATGGCTCTTCTTTGAGGTGGTTATCATTGCAATTTTGATAATACTGTAATTGGGTAGTATCATGGTTTTGGGAGGGAATAGAGGATGCAAATTGGAGGAGGGTGAGCTTAGAATACTGACTGAAAATCATGTTTCCATTGACAGGACCACCCTACGTCAATATATAAAGATTACATCTTTTAACACATTGGAGAGATTCAGTTTGAGTCTTGCATATTCCAACAAAACAAATTGTGCCAGTTTAGGCTGGACATGCATATGAGGGTTTAGAGCAAAAAGGGCCCCCTCTGCAATAGCTGCCACAGGTTAGACTTGGCAGGTATAACATTTCATAGAACACACTGAACAAATGGCAGAATAGCTGACACAGGTTTTAGGATTGGCAGGTATATATAACATTTAATAAGAGCACAACTGACAAATGTCAGATCTGAGATGGGGGTCTTTTGCACTAAAACCTCGAATATGCATGTTTTAATATGACTAGAAGCATGAGGCATCTAATGATACAAAAATCTCATGTTTGCTTGATGTTGATGTGGTGTGTGAAAGCTGCAGGATCCAATTGTGTACTTAGGAGCAGGCCAATTATAGCAGTTAAGACTTGAACTAATAACCAGAACTGATAAAAGCAACATCACTTTGAAAGATCTCCTGGAAATACTGTACTCGGGTCATCTTGGTAGGGATGAGTACCCGATACTACAAATCAGTGAAAGAAAATTTGACCGATTAACACTTCCTACTTGATAAATGAAATTAAATTCCCTTAAAATCGTTTTCCAAAAAGTCAACAAGCACATTATGACACGGTTTTGTTACAACAACGGCTTGTTGCCATGGTGGTGTGAGTGGGTTGGGATGAAAGCAAAATGGATATTTGAAGTTTGTGCCCATCGGTAATGATTTCAAGGATTGCATGTGATAGGGCAGGGCAATGAACTAGATTGAGAGTGAACCGAAATACAAAGAGGAGCATACAAATCTTTAAAATATGGATAAGCAAAACCAGATGATTAAATGGAATGACTACAAGCTTAAGACATGAAGCATAGGTCTCAGTTTGGTCTCCTAAGAATGGATTTATGGAGAACTAGGATGGGTAAGATTAAGAGATCCTTGCCTGACATGAGGAATGATTCATAATATCTGCAACAAAAACTCTGGCCATGAGCTTCTTTTGGTTAAGGCAGGCTATTGTTGAAATCTAGGTATTTCACCATGCCATTATAATTCCCTAGTTGTGCATGGGAATTTAGCACACCAGAAAAAAAAATGGACCACACGGATGTTTGTTAACTAGAGACATGTCCCATGATATGCACAGGCAAATTTGACACAGTTACCACAGACATAAGCTTAGTCAGAGAAGTGTATCAATATGAAGTACCTAAACCAAGGGAAAGGGTTAAGTGGGGGGGGCCAAAATGAGAATTGATTACATGTTTGTTGTATTGTACTGAAAATAATGGTCAACCCATTTGTAAGAAATTGGAAGGGGTTCAGATTGGGGGTGGGGATGGATCCCAAATGGAAAATGGAGGGGGGGGTGGGGGGGTTGGGGATGGCTCTGAATGGAGCGGATGATGGCTCTGAATGGAGTAGAGGATGGCTCTGAATGGAGCGGGGGATGGCTCTGAATGGAGCGGAGGATGGCTCTGAATGGAGCGGAGGATGGCTCTGAATGGAGCGGAGGATGGCTCTGAATGGAGTAGAGGATGGCTCTGAATGGAGCGGAGGATGGCTCTGAATGGAGCGGGGGATGGCTCTGAATGGAGTGGATGATGGCTCTGAATGGAGTGGAGGATGGGCTCTGGATGGAGTGGAGGATGGCTCTCTGAATGGAGTGGAGGTGGCTCTGAATGAAGTGGAAGATGGTTCTGAATGGAATGGAGGATGGCTCTGAATGGAGTGGAGGATGGCTCTGAATGGAGTGGAGGATGGCTCTGATGGAGTTGGAGGAAGGGATGGCTCGAATGGAGGGAGGAGGCTCTGAATGGGTGGAGGAGGCTCTGAATGGAGTGGAGGATGGCTCTGAAGGAGTGGAGGATGGCTCTGAATGGAGCGGAGGATGGCTCTGAATGGAGCGGATGATGGCTCTGAATGGAGTAGAGGATGGCTCTGAATGGAGCGGATGATGGCTCTGAATGGAGTAGAGGATGGCTCTGAATGGAGCGGAGGATGGCTCTGAATGGAGCGGAGGATGGCTCTGAATGGAGTGGGGTGGCTCTGAATGGAGTGGAGGATGGCTCTGAATGGAGTGGGGTGGCTCTGAATGGAGTGGAGGATGGCTCTGAAGGGAGTGGGGATGGCTGCTGAAGGAGGGAGGGATGGTATGCATGGAGTGGAGGATGGATCTGAAGGAGTGGAGGATGGATGGCTCTGAATGGAGGGGGGGAGGAGGGCTGCTGATGGAGGGGAGGATGGCTCTGAATTGAAGTGGAAGATGGGTTATTTCTGATAGAGGATGGCTCTGAATGGAGTGGAGGAAGGCTCTGATGGAGTGTAGATGGCTCTGATGAGAACGGCGGGATGGTTCTGAATGGAGTGGAAAGAGGCTCTGAATGGAGTGGAGGATAGGATGCTCTGAAATGAGTGCCCCCGAGGATGGCTCTGACAAATGGAGTGGGCATGGCTCACACAATCAGGGTGGGTGAAAAGTCCCCACTCTAATGTGCCGCCCCCTGGGTCAGGAATCCAATGTTTACTTGTCATTCAATCTTTGAAACAGTAGAGGCGGCTGGAGATCTGTGGATAAATAGGCCTTTCCTACCTTAAGTTACCCAACTTACCGCTAGTCATACACCATATAGCAACATGGCTGGGTAGTTTAACAAGAACAGGAACGGACTACTTAATACTGAGGAGTGCTGTCCAGCAGGGAGGCTTCACACAACTAATAGGAATCCTAACAGAAATGTAATGTCAATATGGTGGGAGGAAACAGACACAACTATACAAGAATAAATTATGCAAACTTACACAGAAAACAGTTGATCTGGGTTTCATATCTCCACTGTTATGTGTTTTATCCATTGATGTGATGCTCCTTAGAAAAACAAGTTAACTCAGAGTATGGGGCCAAGTGATATATGCTGCTTGTAAAGCTACCAGTCAAACCACTATGGTGAGCTTTTACTAGGGTACCATCTTTCAGCTTTGAAAAAACACTTCAAGTAATGAAGTCATTTTAGGGTTGGGAGATGTGTCTTATTATGATCCAATCCAAGTCAATTCGCGGGAATTTACCTCAGAAATAGATAGGGGAGGAGGAAACAATTGCTGAAAACTACTGAACACAGAGAAATGAAAAGGTTTCATCAAAATATTTTCTGTTTTGCTTCTGCATCCATTTTTTCATATGGCTTTAAAATAATATGTGCATATATTGTTTCTTTTATGGAAACCTGGATAGAAGTAGCCAAGATTTGCTTCAGTGGTTTCATGGTTTTAGCACCAGTGAAGCTGAAACACATTGCTAAAGCTAGAGAGACTTAGAACACGGCGGAACTTGCCTGATTCTCGGACATAATGTCTCGCCTCTAGCGTTTTTCAATTAAACTGTAACATGATATTGCCTGGTCTGCCCATAAGGTGTTTGACTGCATGCACACCAGGCCAATCTTTACCACAAAATCATTGGTATGCGAGGGCAGGAAATTGCATAGCTGGGTCCAGGTAAAAGGGTTTAAGTGGTCATCTTATTTTGTAATGTTAATTTGTTTGTTATACATAGGGGATCCATAATTTCACACATTTGAGTCTTATGATCTTCATTCTCCACTGTATATTTTGTCATGACTTTACCAGATATACCATATGTATTCAATCAATCTGAATCTTAATTTTTTGGGGACAAAGGGTATTAGATAGCACGCAATATAATTCTAAAATCGTGTTATTTCTATTTAATGACAACTTGCACAGGAAATCCCTATGGCAATGTGACATAGATAAATTAAAAGTATGTAAGATATGTACACGTCATAGGTGCAATAGAGTCACAAAAAAACAACTTATTGTTCCTAAAAATCCGGACAAATAACACACATTAAACATGGGCAAGTGATAACTCAAACTGTCTGTATTTCCTTTCACATGTGAATTAATGTCTTCCAAAATATTACTATTTTCTATGATATAAAAAAAAAAAAAAAAAAAAACACGGCACGACACTCCAAAACACTCCGGAGTGTTATTGGAGTTTGAGTTTCACCCCCTAGTTTTTTAGGGGGATAAAACCCCGCTAGACCCTCGATAAAACTCCGGAGTTTAAACCTCCGGATACGTCCACACGGCCAAAAACCCCGATCGACACTCCAGAGTTTTGAAACTCCGGAGTTTCAGCCTCCGTGTGGACACGACTTTAGGCAACATGGTCGGAACCTGCCCTTGATTTCTAGACATAATGTCTCGCCTCTAGGCTGTTTTTCAATTAAACTGTAACATGATATTGCCTGGTCTGCCCATAAGTGTGTTGACTGCATGTCACAACCAGCCAATCTTTACCACCAAAATCATTGGTATGCGAGGGCCAGGAAATTGCCTAGCATGGGTCCAGGTAAAAGGGTTAAGTGGTCATCTTATTTTGTAATTGTTAATTTGTTTTTTATAAATAGGGATGCCATAATTCACACATTTTGCATTCTTATGGCATCTTCATCTCCACTGTATATTTTTTCATGACTATTACCATATATACCATATGTATAAATCAATCTGAATCTTAATTTTTTCTGGGACAAAGTGTATTATATAGCACGCAAATATAATTCTAAATCTGTTATTTCTATTTAATGACCAACATTTCACAGGAAATCCCTATTGCAATGTGACATAGATAAATAAAAGTATGTTAAGATATGTTACACTTATAGGTGCAATAGTAGTCACAACATAAACAACTTATTTCCTAAATCCGACAAACAACACACATTAAACATGTGTAAGTGATAACTCAAACTGTCTGTATTTCCTTTCACATGTGAATTAATGTCTTCCAAAATATTACTATTTTCTATGATATAATATGAAGTAATTTCAGCCTTTCAATTATACAAGTTCCTGTTGCAGCAAACTGGGTGGAATTCTTGCTATCAGTGTTTTATTGTTATCAAGATTGTTATCTGAAATCTATGTTGACTTCAGAAAGAGTTACCGTTGTTCGCTAGTGTCAGAATCATCACCAAAATGTGCCTGTGAATTTCACCTTTTACTTTGTGAATTCACGAGAAGAGAAAATCACATTAACTTCTTGCAAGTTCAAAAGTTCAGAAAATTAAGGTTTCTTTTTCGGAATCAAAGAGAGGTTAAAAACTGAGTGCAATATTTCCTCTTAGCTCCATCACATTGTTCCTGTTGTTTGTGATTGCAGCTTAAAGGGCCAAATTCTGGTTTGACCTACTTGTTTGGAATGTCACTTGTCATATTTTCTTGAACATACTTTAAATTCCAGACACTAGAAGGTTATGAGGTCTGGTAGTCTCAATTTCCCAGTCACAGTTCAATGCCATACCTTAACATGAATACTCAGATATGGTCCCTTTAGATTTGGGGTATGAGTTACCTGTATGGAGAATACAATGTTGTACCTAGCACATTTTAGAGTACCGGATATTACTGCAAGCTATTTCAATCTAAAAATATTGTTTTTGTGAAGTTGGGTACCAGGTAGACACTAGTTGCAAAGGTGTGTTGTAGAGTATGAAATCCCTCGGGTGATATCTTGAAGTGGAACTATGACACCAATAGGTAGAGGGGTTACACAGCAAAAAGAAAGGGGTGTTTTATGATATCACAAAAGGGGGATTGTTTAATTTTATGATGCCTGTTCCTACTTAAAATCAGTTGTCAAATTTGTGTCGCCACTGCTTAATTTTTTTTAAATAAGAGACATTTTGCATGGGGTCAAACAGCTGTGATAATAGTATTATTAGCTTTTGAAGGGGATCCATGGATCCTCCAGCTGGTGAAAATTTATCAGATCCTCCCTTCTGACCCAAGTCTCTTATTTAAGAAAAGCAATTGTCCCTCATCCAAGTTTCAAACTTTTAAATAGTAAAAATGCTTTTAGTCAAAATCAGGTTAAGTAATGCTTCAGAATGCTATGGTCATTAAATCCTCAAATTTTACCTTGTGGGACAATTTTGTCCTTCCATAAACTCATTTGGGTTGTTCTTACTTTGTCCCTGTAAGGAGACCACCATCAGTCCCAGGAAGCTGCTCCCCACTGAAATTTTCAAACACTGATGCTATCATTGAGCACACTAATGAGCCGAAGATAACATAATAGCACACACAAGCCTGGTACATATTGGCCCTATGGGTAAGAATCAATTAAATTCAATTGTAAGAAATTTCACAGCTCTTTAAGGTATAAAACATAGTAATGAGATTAATGCATTTTAAAATGAGATTGGAAATTAGCAAGAGCAAGGAAATAATTTTTGTTAAATTAATATATGGCACATTTTTGTGCAGTGAAAAAAAATGAGGTTATACAAGGTTGCCTATCTCATGCAGATATGGGAAAATTCAGAAGGATAAAAACTGCAAGGGGGTAATATTGTAAAACTTGTTTTTTCGGCAATCGGTAGGGCCAGAAAGAATTCAACATGTCCTGGTTAATGACTATATATGGAATTCTGTCAAAAACAAGGCGTCAAAGTGACGCAGTGTCGGCCTAAAGGCAAGAAGCTTCCAAAGGATGGCTTTCAGATGTTGTTTTGGTGGAGGTACACAGAAAAACACACTCTTTTTTTCCAAAAGCTAAACCTAGATCCACCTGAGAGTACTCAGACCTTTTTCTGACAAGCATACCTATGCATCTTGTGAAGAGGAATATTGACATTTCCTCATTTTCTTCTTCAAAATCTTCTATTTTTAAAAATGGATTTTTTTCTATCACTGTGATGAGGCTTCAAATAGAGACGGTTGATTGTACAATCAGAGAATCAAAAACAAACACAAAAAGTGAGCAATTCTTCAATTTCAGAGGCCTCTGCAATTCAGCATGATATGGTGCATAATTAATTCTTTTAAGTAAAAGCTTGGGTGCGGACATGTATTCTTGAGAAAAATACACCCATTTAATTTGATCTTTCAAGTAACTGACACAAGTCACTGAAGTAATTTTATGCTTCAATAACAATTATGCAGTCCCTTAATTAAGGTGGCCCCACACATTCATTTGTTTACATGCAAATTAGGCTCATTAATATTCACTAACATGCAGATATCTGGATGCAATACTATACCGCAACCGAGAAGACATCATGATTATACTCCGTTCGGCCTGAACTAAGAAGTGACATTATAGCTTTCATGCAGTCTTAAAGGTGTGAATCGCAGTAAGCCGCAGCTGTAATCGGGAGTGTACAAAGCCGGCATGCGTGATACGCATGCACAATATCTGCACGAAAGCTATGACATCACTTCTTAGTTCAGGCCGGATGAAGTATTCCACCCTACCAAGTTTAGAGTTCAAGGGTTGTTGCATTTTGTTGACACAGTGAATTATTGATACTCATCAGGAGCACTTAAAAGCATTTTGAACTATGACCTTAATTGACCCTGAATGGCCTTTGACCTTATACTTCTTAATATTCCACATCCCCTTCCCAAACAACAATTATTCACAATTCAAAGAAAAATCATCAGGAAATCAGAGGAGTGCTGATTTTATTCTGATCAAATTAAACTCCTAAATTTATGCAGCCTACATATATCCAACCAAATGGATATTTGACATTACATTGTGGTGTACACAGTTTGACAATTGTTTCATCTTTCCACTTAATGCAAGTCATATTTACTCTTGCAGGTCATCCTATTTTATAAGATTTCTTTTATGGATTTGGACTACACAAGAGTGCAAATAAATGAAATAGAAATTGTCCTCCTTGCCTCGGTCTTGCTAAGATACCCGCAAATAGACAAATTGAAATGAAATCCAATCTGAGGCAGAAAAAATTGCTCAAAATTTGCAACGGGAGGTAAGCCACAGACGTGTCCACATCTTTGCGGCGTGTTTATGATTACCGTGACGACACGCGACCTAGAATAGAAAAACGCAAACCCATTACTTCCAATGCTCATCAAATAGGTTATACTGTTTTGACATTCAAAATACTTAATTCCAGCCAAATTGGCTGATTTCAGGCAATAATCTTTGAGAGATGAGAACGTAACAAATCCTTACAGCGGTCATATTACAGGGTTACGTTCACTCAATTTGTGCACAGCCCATTGACGCCATCTCATTTGCTTGGCCATACAGAGGGAGCCACTTCAAAAGGGTTTGTCTACAAGAAAATGCCCACAAAACAAGAAAAATGCCTGAAATTCTGAAATTTGACTATAAAACCTTCACTTGAAAAGGGCCTGGCAAAACACTGGACACTTTACACTAATTCTTTGGAACTCTATATGAGGAATAAGAATGAGCAAAAATAAATATTGAAAAAAAAAAAAAAAAAAAAAAATTTATGCAGCCTACATATATCCAACCAAATGGATATTTGACATTACATTGTGGTGTACACAGTTTGACAACTGCTTCATCTTTCCACTTAATGCAAGTCATATTTACTCTTGCAGGTCATCCTATTTTATAAGATTTCTTTTATGGATTTGGACTACACAAGAGTGCAAATAAATGAAATAGAAATTGTCCTCCTTGCCTCGGTCTTGCTAAGATACCCGCAAATCAGAGGGTGCTTTGAATCAATCCCATGATGCATAGCAATGTGCCTATACCATACTGTACTAAACACATGTCAGTACTTAGGGATAAAAAGTGTTCCAAAAGTTTAAGAACCGCAAGACATTTCATAATCATGCAAAAAATTCCCTAAGTACTAACGCTTTGTGGGCTAAAATGAGCGTTAAATTCGGTTTTTTGTGTGTTTTGAATAGGATTTTTATGTGATCACATGACCCTATTGAGGTGAAATTTCCCAAAACTGGTGCATTGTGGGATTGACTCAAAACACCCTCTGCCCGCAAATAGACAAATTGAAATGAAATCCAATCTGAGGCAGAAAAAATTGCTCAAAATTTGCAACGGGAGGTAAGCCACAGACGTGTCCACATCTTTGCGGCGTGTTTATGATTACCGTGACGACACGCGACCTAGAATAGAAAAACGCAAACCCATTACTTCCAATGCTCATCAAATAGGGTATACTGTTTTGACATTCAAAATACTTAATTCCAGCCAAATTGGCTGATTTCAGGCAATAATCTTTGAGAGATGAGAACGTAACAAATCCTTACAGCGGTCATATTACAGGGTTACGTTCACTCAATTTGTGCACAGCCCATTGACGCCATCTCATTTGCTTGGCCATACAGAGGGAGCCACTTCAAAAGGGTTTGTCTACAAGAAAATGCCCACAAAACAAGAAAAATTGCCTGAAATTCTGAAATTTGACTATAAAACCTTCACTTGAAAAGGGCCTGGCAAAACACTGGACACTTTACACTAATTCTTTGGAACTCTATATGAGGAATAAGAATGAGCAAAATAAATATTGAAAAAAAAAAAAAAAAAAAAAAATTTATGCAGCCTACATATATCCAACCAAATGGATATTTGACATTACATTGTGGTGTACACAGTTTGACAACTGCTTCATCTTTCCACTTAATGCAAGTCATATTTACTCTTGCAGGTCATCCTATTTTATAAGATTTCTTTTATGGATTTGGACTACACAAGAGTGCAAATAAATGAAATAGAAATTGTCCTCCTTGCCTCGGTCTTGCTAAGATACCCGCAAATCAGAGGGTGCTTTGAATCAATCCCATGATGCATAGCAATGTGCCTATACCATACTGTACTAAACACATGTCAGTACTTAGGGATAAAAAGTGTTCCAAAAGTTTAAGAACCGCAAGACATTTCATAATCATGCAAAAAATTCCCTAAGTACTAACGCTTTGTGGGCTAAAATGAGCGTTAAATTCGGTTTTTTGTGTGTTTTGAATAGGATTTTTATGTGATCACATGACCCTATTGAGGTGAAATTTCCCAAAACTGGTGCATTGTGGGATTGACTCAAAACACCCTCTGCCCGCAAATAGACAAATTGAAATGAAATCCAATCTGAGGCAGAAAAAATTGCTCAAAATTTGCAACGGAGGTAAGCCACAAATGTGTCCACATCTTTGCGGCGTGTTTATGATTACCGTGACGACACGCGACCTAGAATAGAAAAACGCAAACCCATTACTTCCAATGCTCATCAAATAGGGTATACTGTTTTGACATTCAAAATACTTAATTCCAGCCAAATTGGCTGATTTCAGGCAATAATCTTTGAGAGATGAGAACGTAACAAATCCTTACAGCGGTCATATTACAGGGTTACGTTCACTCAATTTGTGCACAGCCCATTGACGCCATCTCATTTGCTTGGCCATACAGAGGGAGCCACTTCAAAAGGGTTTGTCTACAAGAAAATGCCCACAAAACAAGAAAAATGCCTGAAATTCTGAAATTTGACTATAAAACCTTCACTTGAAAAGGGCCTGGCAAAACACTGGACACTTTACACTAATTCTTTGGAACTCTATATGAGGAATAAGAATGAGCAAAATAAATATTGAACCTCTGAAGAAGAAATTAAGAAATTAGAAAGGCTTATTATACTTTGAAAAGAATGGTTGCAGAGATAAAGTGCTAGGAAAAATGGCAACAATTTTTAAATTTTTTGTTTTGATTTGTTTGACAGGAATGCATCTAACAAATGAACATTCATGAAAATTTTTATTCTGCATTATAAGAACATGATTCTATATGAGTGGCACCCCCGTACTGTCTTACTATGTGGCGGGCGGTATTGAGTTACATACAATAAAATGGATGCTGTTTCTTCTTTGTAAATCTTTGCCTTGATAAATAGCGAGTCAATTGTTTTTGATGTGTAAGATATAAGTTGGAATGGACAACATATAGCGAGACAAAATTGGACAAATTGATGGTTGACATTTGGTACCTGATTGTTGACTTCACAACAGAGAGGTTTAAGAAAAAGCTAGAAAAAATTGCAATAGAGACAGAGATACATAGTACAGGGTGAGTCAAAAAAAACTTGACCCTGATTGTGTCAGCCATTTTGAATTTTTAAGTAACACATATCTAACATGCTTGGTATCACCTGAAAGCTTAGTTCATTATCTTTAATTTGCTGCAAAGAAAAAAAAAAAAAAAAAAAATTAAATTTTTTGTTTTGATTTGTTTGACAGGAATGCATCTAACAAATGAACATTCATGAAAATTTTTATTCTGCATTATAAGAACATGATTCTATATGAGTGGCACCCCCGTACTGTCTTACTATGTGGCGGGCGGTATTGAGTTACATACAATAAAATGGATGCTGTTTCTTCTTTGTAAATCTTTGCCTTGATAAATAGCGAGTCAATTGTTTTTGATGTGTAAGATATAAGTTGGAATGGACAACATATAGCGAGACAAAATTGGACAAATTGATGGTTGACATTTGGTACCTGATTGTTGACTTCACAACAGAAGAGATTTAAGAAAAAGCTAGAAAAAATTGCAATAGAGACAGAGATACATAGTATATGGTGTGCCAAACTGTTACACTACATTCTGAAAATCAGGTTATTTCACAGTTTTACTTAAATTTACAGAGGTTATGAAAAAAATATGTGCTTTCTTCTGATACTTGCACAAAGAAAGAACAGTAGTGCCAGGGGGTTGATTTGTAAACCCATGTTAAGAATGAATAAGTAAATAAATAAAATATCCAAATTTTGAGGAGGTGAAGTGGTGTTGGTGCCAGGGGTGGGTGGTGGTGGTGGTGGGGTTGTCAATTGAGACACCCACCTTTCAGACAACAGAGTAGCAAATCCATACATTCTGGGTGGTCAAGAATTTTCTTATCTAGAGGATCTAGAATAAGGTATGAATCCTTTTAAAGCTAGGATTAGAGTTAAGGTTTAGTGTAAGCAACTTAGCATTAGGATTATCATCAAGACAATAACTAGGGCTACTGTTAGACTTGAAGGCCCGTATTCCAAAAAGGTGTTTAGCGCGATTTTAAGCTAAGCGAACGTTTATATGTGAGATAAACGTGTCGCTTAAGTAAATGCAATTCCAGAAAGAAGTTTAAAGTTAAACGTAATTTTAACTTCGCCAAAATGCATCAAAATTTAAACTAGGTACGGGGAAGTGTTTTTAGTGTGTGTTTTCGTGAAGTGTACGGCTCATTGCAATGTCCAGTTGACAACAGCAATGGTGCATATAATTCTCGCCCAATTCGTGTACCACCTTAAACGCTACGGAAAGCCATGATACACTTGTGCGCTCAACCATTAAAACACAATAGAGCCTTTTATACAATCACGTAGCATCTATAAATAACAACGATGTTAAGGGTTGTCGTCGACAAGGCTTTGTCGACAATATTGTCGCGACATGCATTTATTCTTGCTGTAGACAAGCATGGACTTATTGTCGATAAAAATCTAGTTATAAAATTGACCTTAGATAAGCTTAAACATCCGCCGATATTTACGATTTCTCTCACCAAGTTTCTATATTTTTTCAGCTAATTCTTTTAAGTCGTGCTGTCGGCGTCCCATCTTTTTCAAAACAAATCCCAGTTACCACTGCGCAGGTGTGGGATAAGCGGGGAAATCCCGTATGACGTAGGCGAACTCACTCGACCATGGCCGAGCAATCGCGAAATATCGCTACCCCTTGGGAATCCCTTACTTATGACGTTTAAGTACGCACGTAGTGCTCCCGACTGACTGTGAGCCGAGCCGACTTTCGGCAAATAGGAAGTCTGAGTAGAATAATGGCAAAATGACGACGGAAGAAAAAAGAGTGGAATATCAACAACGTAAAGTTAAAGGGCTCCTTTTGTTGGCCGCACGCGGTGGGGTACTTATTTTCAGCTCAAAATTTACATATTGTGTACGTTAAAATTGTAAAGATTGACCCGTAACTCATGTCATATCATTTTAAGACAATATGGTTGGAATAAAATAAAGCTTATTTTGCGGCGCCGGTCATGCGAATGCACAGGTCAGTTTGATTTTGTTCCATTCACTCACTACATAGGCCCTATGCGCTTCACAGTAGTCCACGTGCGTGAATCCGCGTAGTGTACAATGCCATAACAGAAACATGGCGAATACTAGTGGACGTTTAAAACGTTTTTTTTTTTTTAGACTTTTGCGGACACCTTGGACGTCGGATCTGAAATTTGGACGATTGTCGACAATAAAAATCCTACTCGACAACAACCCTACAGTGTTACTCGTGTTTAAAGTTTCCGTTTAAGTAAGCAAATGGTTTAAAAATATTCAATTTTAAATTACGGCGATTTATTTTTGTAAGCTCACATAGCGTTTAGCTAATCAAGTTTCTGGAATACGGGCCGAAATGTTGAAGGCATTATCCAATATACCATATTTGAAAAGAATAGTCCATCTCACTTTGCTTTTCCAGGTAACTTTGTTACTGAATTGTATATTTCTCATATTTTTTTTAAGGCTCTGATAACACTATGTGCAGTGCAGTTTAACCATTGCTTTTTCAAATGTTGTAATCATACTGAATAAAAGACTTAGAAATACTAGCTACTGAAACCAATATATTCAAAGTATCTTTCAAAGTAATTAAGGCATGGACACTGGTCAGCTGAAATAATGTGAAAATAAGGTGAACCAACCAAATATTTGAGCTAATCTGAGTTGTTTTCATTTTGAGAGAAGACAGAAAGAGAGAAAGGTCTTGAGTTGTGCGATAACATGTCACCTTCTTATGATGCGTGCTGTTGAAAACTTGTGTCAACAGAGGGCCTACTTGTCTTTTCTCAGCTGTACCCTGCTGAGAATCAGCCTTTCAGAAGCTCTAATGTGACAAGATTTCAATGCAACTCAAAATAAGGCTCAATTGATAACAGAAGGATGGAAAGGTATTGCAGAGAACAGATAACGAAGAGTTGATAGGGATAGCAAATGCCACATTATGAAGATATTGTAAACTATTTTTGTGTTCACCCTAATTTGTTTTTTGGGTCTTAATTTATCTCAAAGATGAACAGTTGAGTTCAAGGTTAGAAGACATATTTCTGCATGATGTTTGGGTGATGCCACACGCAGGTAGCATAGAGCATGTAAAGGGATAGAGATTCTCCAATGCTCTCAAATATGAACTCTGTTTTTTTTTGGCATTTGACCTGTACATTTTCAGTTTTATTTATGGTATGTGATGTTAGGCCCAATTTTTTCGTTGAGGGTCTGCTACTGTAACCATCCTGATAACCAGTAACTACTGGTCCCCGGCAGGGTTGTCGGAGCTAAACCATCACACTCATCGGGTTTCTAAGGAAATCTGATGAAAGGGTCTGCTGGTTACCGGTTATAATGAAAAAGAAATTTTCTACCTACAAGGGGCATCAGCTCTGGATATCTACAGCCTGTCTCAAAATCCAGAGCATCAATGATGTCGAAGCCTATCAAGTGATTGTATTCAAAGAGGACAATTTTTTGTGACACCCTTACTTTACTTACAATGGAAAATACTAACAAACAATTAACTTGGTACACAATGGCTGATAATTAAGTACACTGTGGTTCTCAACCACAAGTCTTGCCCCCCCTTTGTGATCACAAAATGTGAACCTTTGTAGATGGGGTTAAAGGTCATATAGGTGTTAATGGGTGTCATTCTCTGAACACACCCATGAGTCAGTGGCTTTTCTGACTTAAGCTAGGCCTCACTCGCTCTTCATTGGTTTAGGCTGAAGAGCAACCATTATATAAGTTTTCAAAAACTGCCAAAAATGACCCTTTAAATTGGCACACATGAGCTGTGACCTATCTGTTAACGCCCCAATAGGGTAGTGGGTGCAACCGCTGACTCGTGATCCAGATATGGGTCCCAAGTCAGCGGTTGAGTGATTCTTCTAGCTGAATTTGGGTTCAATGCATGTGACCTTTGATTCAATCTGTCAAACTCTGATATGTATTGTTGGGGCCAGTGGATCTCTGACCAAGATTGGTGAATATATGCAATTTATCTGTGACAGAAAAAAACAATCATTGCCCACCAAAAGAACAACACTTCCTGAAGGACCCTTTTCCATAATTGGTTCCTGTAGGAATCATCAATACATTTACCTTGCTGAATTTTTTTTACGTTACTCAGTACAATTTAAGGGGCAAAACAAATTTTGAAGTGCCACCAAAATAATTCCGCTAATTAGGCAAATAAACGCCTTGACCGATTTGAATTTTTTGCCAACCAAAATATGCGCAACTGATATTTAGCAATTGCATAACCATTTGGCAAAAATGAATTGACCATTAAAAATGCACAGCAAAACAAAATGTTGGTCCACATAGACCCCCCCCCAACACGTAAGTGGTAGTGGCCCAATCTGTGAACACCGCATATTAACCTTGGATCAAGGGCTCTTCTGACCTAATTGGTTAAATTGGCTCAAGAGTTTTGGGCAGGATAGAAACAAATTGCCACCCTTTAACCAAAATTACCGGACAGACATGAAGACAAACTTTATCTGTTTTTATAAACCCTACAAGGAATATAAATGTCCTGAACACTATTAACCTAAGCATTCACTCCTTGCTATAATTATATAGGTTTTATTCTGTTAACAAAAGCTGAAGTGTGAGGACAAAGGATCACTTTTCAAAAGTCACTCAATTAGTTAAAATGAGCTAAATTAGCTAATATGTATACAATCATGCATGCAATCTGATAAATGCACACATGCAAACGCAGCAATTGCACACAATCACACACAACAACACACAACACAAACAACACCCCCACATACATACACACACAAATACAAATTGGTTTCTTGGTCTGCTCTGAGCAAAAGGATTTGTCAATTGTTGATTCTTTATTTTTGACATTTGTTTCAACACAAAGCATGTAGGCACACACCTACAAACATGAGGACAGCCAAAAGTGACGAGGCATAGAACGGCATTAGACCATGGACACACAGACACGACACACACATAAACAACACAGGGGAAATCCAGACATTATTTTAATTGGAGAAAGGAATTTGGATTTTTACAGGGGTAGAGGATATTTACATGAGCATCAATTGTCAAATTCTATTTTGAGGAAATATAACCATTTTTAAATTACTCATGTACAGACATGTTGCATTATATTAAAGACACTATCAGTGATTTGAAAAAATGATTTGAAATTTGAGGAATAGCTTCAAAAAGTGAAGGATAGTTGTACAATCTCCTAAGTTACCTTTTCCAGCTGAGAATTGACAAGAAAAGGAAGAAACGGCAAGTGTTCCAAGATACGATTCTCCATTCAATACGTGTTGTAGTAAGTGTCCGTCGGACAGCAATGACTAAAATCTCCGATTCTGTTCTATTAGGTTGCGTCTGGTCTTATCATTTGCAGGGAATGTAGGCTACCTGTACTGTTACCATACATGCCAAAATTGATTTTGATGATTTTTTCGATTTGCTGATTTAGCAAATCATGATAGTGTCTGTAAAGCATAATAATGGAACATGTTTTGAAGAGCGGCTCCACCAATTTTCCAAATTGATATTTGCACAGTTATGTTGGCGATTGTCTAGGAAACCATACATACGAACGAAGAATTTAAAAATACTATTTATCATAATGAGCGATTTGTATTGAATGGATCCCAGATTGGAAATTAAGGGCAGAGCTGGAATGCTATGTTTATGGTCCGTCCATGAGGAAATAGTGGCACCTTCAAGAAAATAAACTCTAACTTGATTTGTCGAACCAATAAAACAACTAATGGTGAGTAGACACGTACATGGCGTAATTTCGGCTATTTCACCATTGGAAGGCCGTTCCAGCAGCCGTTAATTATTATCGGGGATCACGATAATAATTACAAAATTCCTTTGTTTGTGAGACAGACATTTTCGAGCTTAACCATTCACAGGTATGGATTACTAGCCATTTACCAATGCAACTGTGTAAAAAGCTCAATTTTTTTGAAAATTGGGGGTGCTCTTCAAAAAAAATGTGCTTAATATTGCTTTAATGCGATAACATATTAAAACACTATACTAGCACATTGCAAATGCACCACTGACCAGAGTACTGAGTGGTGTTACACCAACAGACATGTTGTGTGTCCTTGCTAAGTCTTGAGTAGCTAGTGTACAATAAACATGCCAGCACACTAACTAACACACCTAAGTTCTACATAGGCCGCAAATGGGGCATCAAGGCGAGCAATATTAACATAACAGCTAGGACAAGTGATGTTGCATGCCAAAAAATGCCTAATAATTGTCACCTTGGAAAGCAGGCAAAAACAAAAAGTAACCCCCAAAACCCAATTTGAATTCAGAAATTTCAAAATTTGTTTTCATAGAAGTACCACATTCGTACTTGCATAACTGTGATTTTCACAAGATTGAACAAGGATACAAAGACTAGTTTCTTTTAGTGCTGCCCTTGACTCTTTGAATCTCTACTCGATGGGAAAGGCCTATCTATTGATAGGCTGAAAATGTACAATCAGAAAAAAAATTGGTTAAATATGAAATTCAAAATAAGTAATTCTTACATGGCATAACATAAAGAACAAGACCAGGCTTTCCCAATGGTGTTTTGTTTCATCTTATTTGCTTTTGTCAATCTTAGAGATTACTCTTTAGGGCGGATACACCAAAATCATTTGGTGCCACTTTTATGCATGGGCAGAGTTGTTTTCGCGCAGTTATGACATGCTATCTTGAAGCTCCCAAAAAGATTGCAACTGACCAAAGAACAAAACACAGATTAAAGTAAACAAATGAAGTCTAGATTTATCGCCCCCGTTTTTTAATAGTCAACATAAGCAGTTCAAATGGTAATATCTTCTTTTCTAAATGATAACACTCAAATATTTATTACACATCAATGAAATGAACTTTGATATCATTACAAATTGGTATCTGTTAAATCGTGCCAGAAGGAATGTAAGTGCAACCAATACAAAATAAACCCCCCACATCAAAAAGAAATGGTTTAAAAATATTGCACTATCTTGGTGCATTTACTAATTGTTGAAGTCAATAAAAATGGAATTTGGAAGCCAAGTATCAAGGTGTTGGTAGGAATGTGCGTTTCATGATCCGCAGACGCATAAAAACTCTTCTCCTCCAGGTTGCTGTGCGCTCAGGGTTCTCTTCTACAAACAACAGTATGTCAAATGTATTGCATTTTATCTTAAAGCCAGAACCTTCTGATCCATACCTTCCACATTACGCACTGTTTGCGTCACGCTTTTGGAGTTTCTTTATGACGTTATCCCTTTTAAAGAACTTCCATATCTGTTTCAATGTGAATAACTTATGTTTACCTACCCTTTCACCGTTTTCCACTCAACCAGAACGTGGCACAACTTGATTTTTGTGTTCCGCATTAAACCGGGAGTTAATCTCTCATAGAAACAAGCACTGAATGACACAAAATCCTGGAAAGCCTAGTCTTTTCTCTTTAATGTGATATACAATCGACTTTATTATATTAGATATATGTTGAAAAAAATTGGTTTTTGATTGTACCATTTTGTTTTTTGAGACAGCTGTAATGGGGAGGGGCCATCCAGCACATTGATTTCATGGAAGGTACATCCGGTCTGCTCTAATACTATTCACACAGCGTATTGCGGTGAATGTGGCTGAATCCGGCCACCCACATTAGCGGTTACAATTAGAAGTAAAAATTGGTTTTACCTTTTCCCCCGATGGGGTGTATAAAAGCCATGTTTAGTATAGGGACATGTCAAAAATTCACAGAAACTGGCCCTAGAACCATATTATATTGCATGGTGAGAATTCAGCCCAAAAAAAAAAAAAATGGGTAGGGCCTATAAAGACAGGCCCTTCAAAATAATCAATAACTTGATCGGCCATCCCCATACAAATTTTTTCAAAAACTCCACCATATCTTTGCCAGGTCTTGTATGGATCCCGGCAATAAGGTAAACCAGGTTGCAATTGTTAAGTTTGCGAGAATCAAATTTTACTTAAATGACACATTTAATACATGATTCAATGGAGAAATTGATTCTCATATCTGGATGCTACGAGAATCCTGCGAGAATCGATCGGTTATTCTCGTCGAATTTGCACCCCTGAAACAATTGATACATGGCAAGACTCAGACATCAGTCTCCCCTTCAGATTTCTGATTGTACGAATCAAATGAACAAGTAAAAGCAGATGAAATTTCAGACTTGAAACACTGATGAGTTGAATTCTGACAGGATATTCTCATGCCTCTGTGGTTTCAATGAGTTGCACAAATTCAGTCTTCCCTGCCAATTTTTACACTTGACAGAACCAACATGTGCTGTGATGGGTGCCACAATGTTTGTTTTCACAATCAAGGCGCTATACTAATTATTCTCACTGGTATTTTTATTTTTTTCTGAAAGATATTTCTTCCAAACTAACAATGCAACATACAGGGTGATTAAAACAAACACCCAATTTACAGATAACTATTTAAGATTTCTACAAGAACTTGTAAGTATAAGATGTGTAATTAGGTCCCTGCTGACCACAAATGATCCTAGTTACTTTGACCCTACATGGTTTGAGAGAGCTCCAAAGCTTCACTCCATCTAATTCTCTGAACCATGGGTTAACACTTACACATACATCTCGACATCTATCCATTGCATTTTTTGCACATATTTGTTTCTATCCATACCCCATTCTTTCCTAGTCTCCTTTCAAAACACTTTTTGGTGGGGCGGTCATGACAAAACTCCATATTGGCCGAAAGCCTGTATTACTATTTTTTCGAATTCTAAATGATTGAATATCTGAGTTTTTAAAGAGAGATAAATGTTTTATTGAAGTAACCATGACGTTTTGTCCAAGTTTAAACTGTTGCAGCATAAACAGAGGCTCAAGTTACATTTTATTGCACACCCTGTAATCTAACATCTAGAATCAAGTTTTTTTTTTTACATACAAATAACCACACCTACCACATAGCCATCGCCAACCACTTCAAAATCTCACATTTTGGCTACTCTCCTCCCACATCGAATTGAAAGAGAAAGACATTTCTTTATGAGAAAAATGTTTAATTTAAAAAAAAAAATACAATGGATGAAAAGATCCTGTCTGTACTGTGACAAGCTTTTTGTTGTCTTTACTCTGGCCATACCATTCAAAAGTGGTGACCACATTATAATTTTTCTGGATTGACTGCTACATTTTTTATGTAGCAGTCATTTTTACAGTTTGCTTAGCAGGTTGCTGATTGCAAAGTCATCCATGGTGAATTTTAAGTCCTGTGCCCCTGAATGAGTGATGTTACATTCTCTAAGGGAATTCACAATTATACTTAACATGATTACACTTTTAAAGGTTAACCTCACATCCAACTGTACTAGCTCCAATTTGTAATCTTACTTGGAAGATTGTGTGATTCATTTAACATGGGCTGCACCTGTTAGGCAGGGAATGGTCCCTTGATTTGTCCATTTGAGCCTAGAGTTTACAAAAACGGACTGGGTGAACTTTTCAATGTCCTGGTTATCAGTCATGTATGTTAGTAAAGCCTATGACCTAATTTTATCAGTGCCATTGTAGCAGCCTGTACAATAATCATACTGTCACCACCCTTTGTAGAAGCAGAAACTACATTTTGTCAACCAAGAAAGCCACTTGGGAGAACTTCATCAGAGAAAGCAGAATCACGATTAAACAGCCAATTTTTCTATGTTCTCATTTGGGTGATGTAGTCATCTGGTCCTGATTCTGAGTCATGCCCTTAAGCCCTCTTTAAACCCAACTCAAATATGAAACAATGTTACCTACGACTTTTACATGATTATTTTTATCACTCATATTCGCATGATTCATGCTTATTAGTTTTTTCTTTCAGCATGTGCAATTTAAGAACCGAGGATATTCCCCTTAAATTCAGCCGAACAGCCATTTGCTGTTACTCTCCAGTGGTCAGCAACCTTAACCATTAGCCCAACCCTAACCCTTTCAGATTCTAATAGCCACTACTCAACCCACGTACTTGTAGGATGGAATGAAACTGGATAGGCTGGATTGGCTTTGGCTTAGAACTAAGGTTATTCAATTGATCCTTGTTGGACCAATTGCCACTTCAAAGTTCAATAAAATAACCTTAGAACAAGAACAGAAGATCCTTTAAATTGTAAATTACACAGATATTTTATCAATTTCCAAACCCAACTGTCTAATGATCAAATCACATCTTTGTTTGTAGCATGTGTACAAATTTGCCTCTAAATCAAATTGTTGTTAGAAACACATTTTTGCTGTTTTCCTTAAATCGCCAGCTTCTCATTGGCTGCAGGGTAATCGTAGACTCCCATTTTAAAATAACTACCTCTATAAACTTTTATCCCAGTTTACATGCTTACATGTGTTCGTTATTATTTTCGATCTGGAATGGCACAATAATCAACCAACAGGTTGTAACACCCTATCTTAACTTTAAACATGTGTCAAATGCAAGTCCAAGCATTTGGACCCTCAATAATGTTCTCTACCGTTTTGAATTAATGTTTCTGGCCTGTACCGGCAATTTGCTTCCACCTACATCACAATGAAGATTTCCGGGGACATTTCTTGTAGCATGCGTTATTCCATGACTTTGAACTCAATTGCCAGACAGACCCATAAATTGTTCATGAATCAGGCAATATAAAAGGGCTGGGAAATCTACATTCCATATCAGATAATTACAGTTTTGATTTATTTACTTTAAACGTTGAGCACAACTTGGAACTTTATAATAAGGCAGAACTAATCCTCTTTCAGAAAAAGAACTGATGTATTATCTGTCAATGTCACACCCCAGCCTTCAACAATAGCCAGGTCCATAACCACAAAGGGGAAGATGCCTCCAATTTCAAAGGTCCAAAGTCCCCCTAAAAAGGGCTCAAAAAGGTAAAGAAGAACTCAAACATTGACCAAGTATCAAATTTTATTTTGTACTAGGTTGCTTTTGATCTTATCACTTGCAGGGAAAGTACATGCACTTGCTACCAAAAATTAAAAATCTGATTTTTGATGTTTTAGATTTCTGATTTAGCAAATCGCTGATAGTGCTTTTAATATCTGAACTCCATTCCTAAGCCTTAAAAACCTAACTCATGATCACTTAACATGAAGCTCAACATCAATGAATCCATAAGGTTTTACTTGATTAATTAAATTTTGCAAAGAACAAAAGTAACCTTGGTGATAATATTTTGATTTGTTTTAACACTCTCAGCAATAGAACTTCTTAAAGGTGTGTGACCCATCAACTCCCTCTTTGTTCAACAACTTACCTTTATGAAAATTTAGATTTTGGTATCATATTTTTATTATATTTAAAAAAATATTTCCAGGGGACACAGGCACTTTGATTTTGAAGATAGAACAGTTCATTTTAAAATGCAAGCAATCCAAAAATTGATATTTTTATTTTTATAATTCATTAATTCTGCAGTAAAATAGACTTTACATTTTGGTTTTGGGACTACCTACCATAAACAAACTTTTGTTTTTATTTGTTTTTGTTTTTTGACCTAATCAGATGGTTTTGGTGATATGCTTCTGAGGGAGAAAATCCCATATGGAAAATTGGACCATCATTGGGTCACCCACCTTTAAAACAAACACAGAAAAATAGAATTACTTGTCATTTCAATTACTTAGTTTATTCTGGTGTTGATTATCTGGTATAACCACAGGTCTATCCTAGAACTTCAGCCCCAGAGTTTCAACCCCAATTTGTCATAACCCATGTCAGCTGGGGAAGTCAAGTTAGGAAATACTGAGGAACATTTAGAAATTTGACAAATCAAAGAAATACCTTATCAACTCCCAACTGATGGCTGGAACTGACAGACAACTTGCAACCAGAGGGTGTTTTGAATCAATCCCATAATGCATTGCAATGTACCTACACTGTACTGTACTAAACATATGTCAGTACTTAGGGATGAAAAGTGTTCAAAAGTATAAGAACCACAAGATATTTCATAATCATGCTAATGCTTTGTGGGCTAAAATGGGCGTTAATGTCAGGGTTTTCATGTATTAAGAATAGGATTTTTATTGGATCACATGACCCTATTGAGGTGAAATTTCCCAAAACTGGTGCATTGTGGGATTGACTCAAAACACCCTCTGACTTGCAATGTTTAGCTTGTGTCTACATAGACCATTTCTCTCAGGACATTGCTTCAAAAATACTACGACATTGGCAGATGCGGGATATATCTCCCTTAAGCTCTAACTATTTCTTTTTAATAGAATTCTAACTATTGGTAAGCAGGACTAAATCCATATCTCATATTTGGGCACTGTCTGTAAGATTAGCAGGCAACTCTCAAAGGATATAGTCCTACACACCGGCACTTCCAGGCTGAGTCTTGTCAAAAAGAATCGTAAGAAACCTCTTCATTATTGCTTGTAGATACTAAAATAGCATCAGAATATTATTTCACAGAGATTACCTCTTGAATACAGTTTTAAAAAAAATTAGAAATACAATTAGCAAATTTGTAATAATTAACAAAAATACCTGACCTGAGGCATTTCAACTGAAACCCTTGCTACTTGGAAGTTGACTTCCATCAGAAATTATTCTTTATCCAAGCCAATGAAAACTCTACCTGTGACTCAAATCTCAAACTATCTGTGACTCAATTAATGATGTATCAACATCCAAATTTAATGTTAAAATGTGCTTAAAGATTAGAATGTATGCAAGAAAAATCACTAATTATTAACATATTGCCCTGATCCCAAAATATGGTTCCAAAGGTGCAGTCTGTAAAGCAGGTTCTTTTCAGCTCACAAAATTAATGAAAAAGTAAAAAAAAATGAGTAAATCCATCCTCACTATCAAATGCCAACAAGATTATACCCAAGGATTCAGATTTTCTTGATTTGGAATTCACTTTACACACAAAATTGGCAAAATATTACTTTTGTACTTTATTGGAACATATGATCAGGATATACAAAACCACATTGAGATTAACCAAAATGCTACCTTAGGAAAAGGGCAACCTATCTGCAAAAGTGCATGTGTGTATGTATGCATGCTTGTATTGCGGCGAGTTGCATTGTATAAACTGCAGTTGCTACCCAAATACTGCAATAAAGTCAAATTAATTTGAACTGGATTTGCAGATATTTGTTAACATGTGAGTGCAAGAAGGTTTAAAGCCACTATCAGAGATTTTTCAAAATGTAAACAAACAGCGCCCCCTATTTTTCATCAAGGTGCATTTTTTTGCACTGTTGTGTTGGAAATTGTTGTAGTAAAGACCCCTGTAAGTGGCTAAGCGTAACACGCTGTATTTGTCAAGAAATGATGATTTTTATGCTTTGTTTACTAATAAAAGTTGGGATCCAACTTTTTTTAGGCACAAAAACAGTCGTAAATGGCATCTTCAGGACCGCTTTAAAATGGTTTAGTGTCTTTTTTCACAATGAACATTAATATAAGGTGTTGATATGACCTAACACTAGCAATTTAGAGACAAAATGGGCATTTTGATTTTGGAAAAAAATGACTGATAGTGGCTTTAAGTGCAATAGCTGCCATGTGCTACGTCTGTGTGCTACCGATATATTAGGATAACTCAATTTATCTTTTCTAGAATCAGAGGTTCTTGAAATGGTTCTTCAGGTGACTGTGTCACCTGAAGAACCATTTCAAGAGCCGCTGACAAAACACTTGGTGAAAGAGTGTGTTTGATGGGAATTTCTGACAAATGGCAGCTTACGATGCACTTACGATCTTGTTGCACTCACATAATGACATCAGCAACAGAGTGCAGGCCTTGTCTTTTGAGGCGTGTGAATGCAATAGCACACCATCACACACCTAAAATGGTCTTGAGGAGTGCGATTTTCAACACTCCTAAATCTGGTAAAATTATCCACAAGTAGATACAAAATGCACACCTACAGCACACCATGAATATCTTGAGAAGTGCTATTTGTAGCACAGCAGGCATTTTTAAAAGACAAGGCCTGGAGTGCATCAGCAACACAGTACATCAGCAACACAGAACATCAAAGTATGAATAGACCTTTATGGGCTGCACATAACCATATCATTCCTCTGTCATTCCCCCAACCCTGGACGCTAATGTAATCTTGTGAAGATTGACTTCATAAGAAAATAGTAATCCTACTACACTGGCCTTTTTGTAGGACTACACAAAGCACTATTTCACATTACAGAAAGTCATATGCAGACAATATCTCCCTCAAGGTAAATATGACTGTTTTGGAAGATCTTGAGGATATGAGACACATAGGAATGCCAAGTAAATATCTTGGGAGAATGCAATTTATGAAGTCAAGGTTTGCCACCATCCTCAGCATCATGTGAAGAGGATGTTGATGTCAAGGCCAAGGGCATCACCATGATTTAATATTGTACATCTCAGAAAAAACGAATTGCTGTCATTGACCATGACAACATTGGTTTGGAATCAGGTAAGTCTCAAAATGGGTCAATCTCTTGAACTTACATTACTTTTGTTTACTTCTTTGTAGTAGTAAATCCAAAGTTTTAAATCTGGTTTTGTCCCTGTGAACGAGGGTGGCCGGATTCACCTCACACTCACACCAACCACCCTCACTCCTTCCTTCCACTTCGCCTGATTCAATGCATCCTCTGTCCTCAACCCAACCCTCCTACTCGCCTCCTCCACTTGTTTCTTCCTCAAACTCAAAAGCCCTCCTTAAAACATGCTCGTCATCCTCAGCACATGCCCATACCAAAGTACACCATTTGCCTTCGTCAACCGGTCCACCACTTCTTCCAAACCCTTGTTAATGGGTAATTTCATAGTACTTAACCACCATTTTGTTTTCAATATATTCAGAATATATGGTAGCAAGTACAACTGATCTGATTAGTGCACATGAGGAATCATATAATAAGGCAGGTTTCAAGGCTTTGCTTTATACATCCGAAGGAAAAGTGAGAGAGATCATGCATGATACACTTCCATTATCGCAATGGCAATACACCAGATTGCCATTCACAATAGAATTATTTTAATGGTGTTCCAACTATAAAAAGGAATACTCTTAATACAGTGATACAAATAACAATGGCAACTTACAAGAAAGGGCATTTATTGGCAATTCATAAACATTTAGTTTGAGGCACGACATCCAACTGTTAATTTGATAACCATACATTGATTCTACCAATGCATGTACGGAATGTCAATGAGCGTACTACGAGGTGTTTAGAAAGAGTGTACGTGGTGTTTTGAAAGAGCATGCGCGACAGTGGATTGTTTCATTTTACAGATGGGTGTTTGTACCTTTACTTGAGATACTAATGCAATAGATTTCATACTTCTAAGGACAAATGTTTTTAAGTATCAGGATACTACCAAGCTAACATTAACAGTTTAAATCGGGGGGGTTCCAAAGACGATCGGAACAACACCTTTAAAAATACCACCAAACCAATGAATTTGATCACCATACACGATATGGGAAAGGATCGCAATGACCACCCCAAGGAAGGTGCCAAATCATATTTTGCACAGATCCTGCTGATTTTGTTCTTCCTTAGTACAGAATTATATCACCACTCTTAAGTAAAGGTCATGTCATATTAATGTCACTCAAAATGTTACTGAAAACTCTTGAGAACTTCAATCATTCAGCAACATTCACCTTAGGTGATGCCATGCCACATGAAGTCAACACTCATTATCCTGACACTGGATATTGCATTTCACAATCTTAAGAAACAAGGATCATCAATTAAATAATGTAGAAATACTGGTATGATCATAAGTACAGTTAACTCTGATTCAGCGACATCGAGGGCAGTCCTGGGCATGACATTAGTGATCCTGAGTAGCAGAGTCTAGAAACTTAACCTTGAACAACTGTAATTTTGTTGTTTTCTTGATGACAAAGTGAATACCCAGTAAAGATAAAAATAGGAAGTTTTTTCTTCTTGATTAAGTTGATAGGAAAATTTTGAAATATCTCTAAATACTTCTGTCCCACTGAGACCCTTTGACTTGGCTAAGTCTCAAATCAAATTTGAATTTAACCACAAAAGATCCTGACATTGCTAGACGACTTAGACCAAGAAACTCAATGCAGTTTATCCATAAATCCCTTCCCATTTTAGCCTATGTGTCAGGAGTGAAAAGAAAAGTAAGAGAAAAGTGTAAGAGGTCCGGTGTGGATTTTGACTGAGAAACACTCGAGTACGAGCCCACAGCTAGGGATGACAAGCCATGAGTGAACTTTAAAACTGGAGCAATTCTGAGAATTTGTGCCCCACTTTTGTCCAATTGTGACCTTGTGCTAACTGGCCGACTTCTTAACAATTTTTGAAGGGGCAATATGTCCAGATGGTAGTCTTCAATTCAAAGCAGAAGATGTCATTCTGCTGCCAGGCCTTGAATTTGTGTTTGTAAAGCTGTCATTATAAACCCAAAGAATTTTTAAAAATCCTACAATAGCCAAGATTTTTATTATTGCGTTAATGTTGATGTTTACAAGGAAGAGCATGTCTAGTGGATAGAACACAGACTCCTTATCTGAAGGTTATGGGTTCGAGTCTATGCTATGGCCAAGGCACTTTACACTGCTCGTCTCTCTACCCAGGCGTGAATAAGTCAATGTTAGGAATATATCACAATCTTAGCGCCGATAGGGTTGTGCACTTAACTGGCAGCCGTCTTGTGGAAGCAAAATGATTCTGATCATTTCCTAGTGGCAGGGGAATTAATTGTAAAGCGCAATGATCTGATGTAATTGCGCTATTAAAAAAATAACCTGATTTCAAATGTTATTAATTTACCTAGTCACCTCACCATGTTTCATATTCGATGACTTTTGTCCTCTCTTGGGAGCGTTAAGTTTCCTTTGTGAAAAACATGATGAAAATTAATATCATTTTTCAAATGTTTCCTACATATATTAAACTAACACATGGTATTGTTTGGTGAAACATCCGAGCCGGCTAAAAACACACCATAACACTTAGGTTATTCTATAAATAAATCCAACTGATTGTGCCACGTCAGTTGACCTAATCTGCAGATTATGGAAACACTAGTTGAATATTTCACTTCAGTCTTTGGGTCAAGAGTTTAGGAAAAACCGAGATGTAACCAAATTACCATTAATGGGTTGTTAACATTTTGTTCTTGGTTCAGTTACACCACTGTTCAACATTTCATATTCATATATTCTTTTGACTTTTCCTTTATTAAGACCATCTTGGTGTTATATTTGTATTGAGTTAGTCTAGCAGTGATTTGAGCACACATGATGGGGCTACAACCTGAGTGCGAGTAAAGTTGGCTGCGTAGTTTTGCTGGTTTCTTA
>JAMKCH010051179.1:0-10445 GCA_023653785.1 Ophioderma brevispina
AAATAGACATTAAATTACAACACTTAATTCAATTACTAAATTACCTATTTTAAAATTACATAATACAATCAAGCAGATGATGGAAAGTACCTAAGCCCCAACTACTACCCCAAAAAAAGATTTTACCCACCCTAAACGCGCCCCCAATATAGGTCTTTATTAAACTTTATGCAATTATTTTTACATATTGGGAATTAATATCATTAAGCTTTTTTCAGTACAGAAAAATCCTGTTTTGATTCTGGTTGAAATCTGATTGTGGCCAATTGAATATAACCTCGTGTATTTTTCACTTGTAACATGGACATGATGCCTTATGTAACACTTTAACATGACGTTATTAACTAAGTTTTGATCCTATAAACAGTTGATAACTGTAGGGTGTCCTCATTGGAATATGTCTTTTTATTTCCCAAATGGTAAAAGAGTGAAAATCACTCAAGGAGTGAAGGAGGTGACTCCCTAGGGACCAGTCTTTGTTGGAGTTCAATTTCCCTCTTTTGGAGTGAATGCTGTCATTCTTCACTCTATCAATAGAGTGACAATTCATCGATGAAAAGTAATCATAAACAAATTGTAACTCTTTAAAAGAGTAACATTTACCTAACCCAATGACTGTCCATAATCACTCTTGAAGATGACTTCCACTCTTGTTTTCAAGCAAATTGCATAAAAAATCATAAAAAATTAAAGAACATGATTCTCATCCCAATCAATCACCAATATTGTAGTGTGTATCATTAAACACCAACCTTCCCTGTTACAAGTGAAAAAAAAACATTGATTTATTCAATTGGCCACAATCCCACTTTGGATCCAAATTCAACGGGTTTCTTTCTGTATTTAAAAGCTACTAATATGTAAAAATAATTTGCATGGATGTTTAATAAAGACTTGAAATTGAGTTTTGCTTTTGAGGACACAAGTTTTTTGGGGGACACCTTAGGTAGTAATGTTCACATATTTTCAGTATTCCCAATTGTGCAAACTATCCTTTGTATCTTACAGTGATGTGGATGTATCCCCTGGGGAGGGATGATAGGCTCATTTCACACCCCCAACCCCTGCAACCAAAAATCTAAATTACTGTGTAGGGGATCTTGGTGAAGTCCTTCCCCGCAACCCCTCCCTCTGGGAATCATGACTCTCACCCTCTCTAATTCAGGAGGTTGGTTCCCATGTGTAAGCCTCAATAGTTTACTAAATAGATCTAAGATCATTTTTCCCAATATGTTTTGTCATCCTCTTTAAACAATTTAAAACCAAAAGAATGTTGTCTTCATTTTACATTTCCCAGGCTTTAGCTCTCAGATGTCAAAAATCACAATACAGGGTTTTTTTCAATATTTTTACGTTTTGGAATTTTTTCTGGTGAACCCTACCTCCTATTTTCTTTTTTCTGCAGATTTAAAGCAGTGTTACTCTTTGCTAATTTCCTTCTGCGGTACCAGAGAAATACCCATAACCAAGATATGGGCATTTTTCACCCAAAATTTCAGATTTCAACATTCAACACATTTTTTGGGGAAAAATGGCCATATCTTAGTTATAAGAAGTATTTCTATTGATACCCGCAGCAAGGAAATTATTAAAGAGCGCACCTCTTTCATACTCTGCATAAAAAATGAAATAGGAGTGGGTTCACCAGAGAAAATTCAAAACGTAAAAATTGAAAAACCCTGTATTTTTTGTTTTTGACATCTGGATAGCTGAGAAAGCCTGTGAATGTAAAATGAAAGACAATTCTTTTGGTTTGGAAATTGGTTAATATTTACACATATTTGGAAATATGACTTTAGATCTATTTAGTAACTCTTGATCTACACATGGGAACCACCTTAAATGAGAAGTCATTCAATTTCCCATTTCACAGAGCACTAAGAAACTAGCAGAACAAGGAAATCACATTTCATTTGTAATTAGTTTAAAGGGAGATGACCCAATTATAAGTATATTGGGCATGTTCACAGTAAACCAACACTAAATGGCTGCATGTATGTCAAACAATTTTAAAGAACCTGGAAAAAGCATTATATTCACACTGTCATTCCATTTTACTTGTAATATAGATATAGTTGTGTAAATTTCAACACTCTAAGTGAAACTTTTTAAATTGGCCTGCCCAGTCTATGGAACAGTAATGGTCCAAACTTTTTGACATAACCTTTGTTCGAACGTCGGTTATTTACAATTTTCTAAGCTGACACATCAAAATGTTAGTATGTAACCTTAACATTTTTGGTTAAAGGTCCATGGCCCGCTCGCTAATGCCTCGCCCCAGAGCCCAGATTTATACCGAAGTGGTCACATTTTTGGGTATCAGAAAAAGCTACAATTTCTTTTCCTCATTTACCCCCCTGTGAAAATCTGAGGGCCAAAGATTTGTGGTTGGTTTGGAAGTAAATGACGGCGCGAAAATTTACCCCCCAATTTGGTCGAGACCACTATCATTTTACACGTACTCTATGTGGCTACTAAATCCGTTTTCTTTTCCTTCCTGCTCTCACATGAAAACGCTAGAAATATAGGCGCGAAAATTTTCAGGTGGGGTTTTTTGGTGGAAGGCCAATCTATATCAAGATAAAAACTTCATATCCTTAAATCGGGACATCCCCCTTTAAAATCTATGAAGTTCTAGGTTTGAGTAGTAACTTTCACAACATTCACAGCACTGGATGATAACTTAAACTGAACTGTAGCATGCAATTTTAGATTCCACAGATAACGGTTGTAACATTGACATACTTCGTGACACATTTCTTTCAATGCTGAAACTGAAACAGTTTGGGTTTACACTTTCAAGATATGAACTTTAACATTAACCCTAAATTTCTTCTACAAACCGTTAAGGCATTGTCTTGTGCCTGTACCTTATACTTATAAAATTATGTTAGGAGGAACATATTGACATGACATTTGGCAACTGTTACAATTTGAACAAGCTGTAAATGACAAAAAGTTGACAAACCCTTTACCTTGTTTAAAAAATGCTTAAAGGAGGTGCTTGTTCCGTTATGTGTATATTTGTGCATTCTCTACTTGATATGAGAAGCCTGCACTTGCACGTACACCACATCAAGTACCATGGAAAACAAACTTGCAGTAGTTTTTATGCTGAGACACCAATAATGAATGTTTGCAAAGCTATTCAGTACTGTGCTAATTATGGCGGTTTTTTGCTTATATCTTGGGAAATGAAATGGATTTGAGGGCTCAAATTCAGGACGACAATGAGAGAAATACGGCCTCTTCATCTGATACCAGAATCGATACTAACTTCGGGTAAATGGGGGTCCCAAAGGACAATCGGAACACGAACCTTTTAGGGTCTCACACTTTAAATATGGGAAAATACAGAGCTTATTAAAACAGGCAAATATGAAACAATGATGGAGGGACCTTGAAAGTTTCAGAAACGTTTCGTAACACAGGTACAACCATTTAACCAAAAAGATGAAAAGGCCGTAGCATCTTTCCATATGAATTTCAACTTGAATCGCCTTTATGTGTTGGTGGATTTTTCTGACCATTTCTCTCTTTGTATCATAGCATTGTTACTGGTTTTATCATCCAGTTTTCTTGAAAAGTGCGATCAATAATAGCTGTTTTTGGCATGTGATCTGACAAGGCCAAATTTTGGTATTCTGGCATATATGGTCATAATGAAAACACAAACATCCTAACAGGCTGAAAATTTAAGCCACTATCTCTCCTGATAAATAACCAAGGATCTTATAAAAAAATCAAGCAACAGTGCGGGGTACAAGTACCATTCACAACATCAACAGATGAAAATTAAGACACCATGGCAAAAAATAAATATAAAGCTACCTATCTGCACTATAGCAGATAGTAGTGCTATGGGTGTGGGACCTAAAGGAATAGCAGCTATCGTTAGGTTCTGCTAGTATAGCAGCATGGTAGCAGATAGTGCACAATTCTTGCTGTTATAGCGGCAAGGTAGCAGAAAACTAGTCTACAACTTACCACCTAACAGGAACGTAGCAGCAAACTTAAGTCTTAAAAAGTACCTAACAGAATATAGCAGCAAACTTGTATACAAAAAAGCTAGCAGGAAGCTAGCAGCAAACTAGTCTACAATTTCACCTAACAGGAAACTTAGCAGCAAATTAATACACCCTGCGGAGGAACTAGCAGCAAACCGGTTTGCTCCAGTCAAATCCATTGAGTTCAAAATGGTGGTGCAGGCTTTGACAGTTGACGGTTTGGATTCCTGCTGAATCAAATTTACATCGGTTACAGGGGAAAATCGACACCAGAATGTGTTGTCATCATACACTAGATTAAGAGGCTTGCTACATATATGATTAGTCTTTTTGCAAGGTTTGGTTAGCATAAGCAGCATTGTATCAGTAGAATATAGCTGTAGGTTTAACCTATAACAACTAGACTGCAGAATTTGACAAATTGTTTAAAGGGTGATGCATTAAAGTCTTAAAGACATCATCAACGGCTGTTTTTATGCTATAATATGTACTGTGTCACCATAGAGTATGTTTTTCTACAGGACTGTGTGTCACAGTAGACTTAATGCATGTGAGGAACGAAAATTTAAGATAAACTGGTAGACTGGTAGTTTATGCTTGGTTATACCATGAATATGACAGGCATTTTTTCTTGATCAAAAATTTATACTTTAATATTACTCCCATTTGCCTGTGATCGGACATTTGTTGATCTTCCGGGAAATTGCCCACTCGGAACCACCAGGCTGGCTATACCCGCTTGATTGGTAATTAGCCACACTATGGCTATTATAGTATGTTTACTGTGACTTTCAATGAAGATCATGATGCGCATGTAACTTAGAAGGTGGGTGACCGATCATGATCCAAAATTTTCCACATGTTTTATCCTTCACATAGAAGCATATCATCCAAAAATCTGATTACAAAAATTTTGAGTTAAGCAGCCAGCCGTGTCGATAGTGGGAGGAAGCAAAATGTTGTGTACTAAATTGGCCCATCGACTTATGGTTAGGGACACCACACTGAGACTTTTGTTTCATAAAATCAAAAGGAAAAATTTGCTGGACCCAGTTCAAATTTACTGGGTACGGTAATGATGAGAAAAAATAGATGCCGCTTTAGGAGGGGGCAGGTTGTCGATGGGTTACCATGGAGTAATAACTCATGGAGTTACCCCCTTTAATCCAATTAGCCTGCTCTGAGCCGGATTTTGGAACTCTTTTCTTCTTAAAAACAATTTAAGTCTTATAGGTATACTGCAAACAAAATTCGCATGGCCAACTTTTTACCTTGCATAATTTGCATAGTTTTAAATAATTGTCACGTTAAATTTTAATGTAATACAGCTAATGTGACATTAAAACGTTATGACCAACAAATTGATTATTAGATGAAAAACTCGACTGTCGGACAATCTTGAAAGTAATTGTTGAACATTTGAAACGGTTTTTTCGGAAAAATACAGGTCCCATCTTCCCAACCAATGTTCAATGAGGTATCGATCGTCATCAGCATGCATGCAGTCTTGCATTCCCCAACATCGATTGATGGGGTTGGGGAAGGGGAAGTTGAAGTGGATTGGGGGGATCAATTCAGTGATATAACAGTTTGAAGTTTCTGAAATCTGGAGGGTAAGCAACGGGCAACGTAGGTTGTGATCCAGTGTTTATACTACTTTTTTCCATGCTTAGCTATGACCACACTGGTGAGTCGCCAATTGTGTAAAAACGTTTTCTATGAGTGTGGAACTGCGAACTATGATGATATTGCGCGATATTTATTCCGTATGGAAATATGTGTTTACAACAATTTGGCACTCGAAGACCCTCATACCTAAATCCGCCTCATAACATAGGAGGCTAGCCGCTATATAGCTAACATAAAAATTGCTAGCGGCTTGCTAGCAGCTAGGAAAACTAGCCGCTATATAGCTGCTACAACTAATTTGCCATGTCATTTAGTCAAACGACATAGCTAGCGCTACATCCACCTCATAACAATCACAGTAGCCGCTCGCTAGCACGGAAAAATGCTAGCGGCGGTAGCAGAGAAAATATAGACCGCTAACATAACAGCTTACAACTAATTTGCATGTCATTTAGTATACCGCTAGCTAGCAGCTACCCAAAAAAAAATCCCCGCCAATAAACCATAGCTAGCAGCTAGCGCTAGATAGCGGAAAATTGTAGCACTGGCTAGCAGCCAAAGATAGCCGCTACGTAGCTGCTACCAACAATTTGCATGTATTTAGTCTACCGCTAGCTAACCGCTATATCCGCCTCAAAACTATAACAGTTAGCTAGCGGCTATGGCTAGCAGCTAGGTAGCTGCTAGTATCTTGTTTTTCGATTATGGCACTCAGGTGTGGGGTTACGGTGAAAAAGGCCCATATGTTTCATCTTGATAGAATTGCCTTCACCCCCAAAACCCCATCAGTAAAGTTAAAAACGTTTTGATGTGAGATTTAATAAAGCATTCCTTTAAAAAAAAAAAGAAAGGGCGGTGCAAAATTAGAAATTTCCAATGAAGGTATGAGTATGGTTATACCCCGGTGTTATATATAGGCTATAGCCCGTTTCTATTTCCACAATAAAACATGATTTTCGGAGGTCGGAGCGAAATAGATAATTTGTATTCTATAAATCATCACTTTTGGTGAAACGATTATAGTTGTTTTGAATCTACCCGAAGAGTAACATATTTAATTTGTAGGAATAGCTTATAAAAGTGAAGAAAAGTATGTAGGTCTGCTCTTAAGTTATTTTTTCTAAGCCAATTAATTGATAGAAAAGACAGAAACAAGATGTCCACAGATATGAATCTCATCCATTTACGTGATTGTAGTAAGTGTAATGGTGTTCCCTATTAGGTTGCTTTTGTCTATAACTTGTGGGGTATATTATTTTAGTTACTAAACGTGAAGTATTACTGTTATGTGTTGATAAATTGTGAATGTCAAAACGTTTTGTAACATATCTTCAAATGAGATGGGCAATTGATTTAAAGAATAATGTAAAAAATGACTACACCAAGCTCAAGTTTAAATATATCAGATATTTTAAAATTATTTGTACTTGGAAATAATTTTGCAGGTTATGACTTCTGTAATGGCTATGTGATATTTCCTATGCCCACTTTTGATATGGTCTGTTCAACCCAATTTCACAGTAGACATTTAATTACTAGAAAGCCCATTTACCTGGCATGAAATCCTGTTCAGCCAGCAAAAACCATGGCAGATCCAGATACTGCCGAGTCTTGTCTTGTTTACCTATAGAAGAGGGTTCTGTCATTCTGGAAAAAAAAAATTTGTTGGAAATTAATGGTGAGGGGTCCGTTAATCTTTGGGACCCCGATTTAACCGGAAAGTAGTATCAATTTTGATCTCAGAGGAAAGGCACGTCTTTTTCTCATTGTAGTCTGAAATTTGAGCACACAAATCCTATTTATTTCTCAAAAAGTATTATCACAAAAAACTTGCCGTTTTAAAGGGTTACCATCAATATGCACAGTATTGGAATAGGGATTTGCAATATGCATTATTGCTTCTACATCAACCCTTCAAGTTTGTTTCCCACGGTAATTGATGGGGCATATGATGCAAGTTCAGGCTCTATATCAAGTAGAGAACACAATAGACAATTTAAATTGGAACAAGCACCTTAACAATTCATAGTAGTGTTTTAATATTATAATTCTTTTATTTTTTTTATTTTTTTTAAACCAATAGAATTTTTGTCCAATAAATAATCTAATATTAGTGATTAGCTTAGGTGTAAAAATAAACAGATATTGAGAAGCTATTTCATTTCCAACAAACGTGTGGAATTCTGTATGAAAATAGAACTAAGAGGTTCACTATAATTTTAACCAGACAAGGCCACCGCACAGAGTACATTACTGTACACTTAACTACAAAATCAAAATTCTAAATTGTGTTTTGCACACAGGCTTAACAGTCGTCGATAGGGAGCCGATAATGAAGTCATTCGCCCGATTATGTTTTCATGATCCCGTTCATTGCGAGAGATTAGTCCAATCTGTTACACGACCGAACAACTTTACGACCGAGACTCAAAAGGTAATTGAAATAATTATAATAAGTAATTATTCTGATTTGGTGGAATATTTAATTTGATTTTGAATGAAGTAATAACACATCATGTATTTTCTAGAAAAATGAACATTCCGATATTTATTCTTGAACCAACAAATGACAATTTTAAAATGTACCCTTTTTAAAGGAAGTCAGAACATGCCCCCCTTTCCATCTACCCCCTGTTTGTTTTACTTAACATGTGAATTATTTTGCAACTTGTATGTTGACATCAAATGAAAAGCTTTCTGTTGGCGCTACCTTCATTAGGGTAAATACATTAATTCACATCACAGAATTGTTACCCAAACTCTATAAAATATTCGAAAATTTTTCGATTACAATACGTCTCTTCATATACATTTGCACAGTGTTCAATATGACTCGCCTGCGGTTAGTGCACACAATCGCGCGTGTGTTTGAAACAGTGAAGCCTTGCATGCTTGATTAGACTTGGTTCACCTGGCCTGCTTTGTGTTAGTCTATAGAAAAGCAGTAACACACGCACAGCCGATTATTACAATGTGATTTTAATTTTCCACGATACCTGTTGCTACCCCATCCTTGTTTTAATGAACATTCAGCAAATTAATAAATTGTTTTGAAGATGAAGGATGTGCTTATTATGGTAACCGGTCAGGATATTAATATATAATGTGTGGTAAGCATGGGGTTTGGCACAGTTACATTTAAAAACAATTACAGATAATATTTAACAACGTGTTGGTTAAACGTGCTATATAAAACTTCTGAAATAGGGTCTGTAGGCTGTTAAAGTAACAACAAAATAATCTAAATGTAAATTAAAAAGTTCAACTAACTGAAGATGAATTTTGTGGGTTTAAGATGAAACTTAGTTGTTCGTAATTTGATTTTTAAAATGTGTTCAAAATGTATGCAGATTCAAAATACTGCTGCTTGGAAGCACCAGTGACCAGTCTGCTAATTGCAAACATCAGAGAACGATTTTTCTGCAAATAGCTAGGGGACTGACTGTTAAATGCCCAAAGGCAATTTTTTTTCTCCAGGAAAAACTGAAGACATGACATGTGAAAAAATATGTTTTAATAAAATTTGAACCCACAAGCCAAGAGTATATATCTATACATTTATTACAAATATACCAACATTTTAATCATTTTTTCTGTTCATTATAAAAGTCTTTTAGCATTTTTCACTAAAACTTCAATCAACATACACACGGTAAACTCTGGGGAATATGGACTGTAGTCCATGTGCTAGCCAAAACCTGACCATGTCAATTTTTCCCCAGAATAAATTGAAGACCCCATGTCCCCAGGATTTTTGTAATCTGAAAACCAACCCATTTGAGCAGTGGGCCTTTTTTATCTTAAATATACTGAAGTAGAACCCCTCTCCATTCTCCCCTAAAGCAAAATATAGGCAATTTCGTAGTATCCGATATGCTACTGGAACAGTATCGGATATTTTCACAGGCAAACTGTTTTGTCCATATGTGGTCATGGTTCTTGGCAATGTATCAGAACAGTATCTGCTATTCTGGGTAGCAATATATCCTAAAACATTTTACGGATAGCTAGTTTGAATACTATCCCCCACTACAGTTCAATACTATCCCCCGCTACTAGTATTGGTTACTTACTATCTTTCGCAATACTATATGCCAATATATGACTTGACAAACAATCATTAAAAACTATTCTGAACTATTCGGAGTATTTTTTCATCAAAAACTTCAGGGGAACATTTCATAGCAATTTATCCACACCACTTGAAAGCGATAATTCCTGTGCGACAGGCTTAATGGATTTTTACCAAATCTATGCTATCTTTCTGTCGAGTTTGACTTGTCTTACTACAGGGTGAGTCAAAATTTTGACCGCTGATTGTGTCTCCCATTTTGAATTATTAAATAACCTATATCTAACATATGTGTATCATCACAAGCCTATTTCCCTTTGCTGCATAGATAATTCCAATCGGGTTAAGTATAGGCCGAGTACAGATTTTTTACTCCTATCCACAAAAAATTCCCCCATTTGAATGCACACATTAAGCAGCCAACTAAACAAATGACTCCCAAGGTTATGGTTTATGTTTATGTCAAATAAAGCGGTATTTTAAAGGTGTAAACACTTTTCTCTCTCCGATGTGGCATATTTTGGTCTCGACAAATATAGACAATGCTTTAAACCTTAAACGTTGTTAACCAGTGTTTGTCCCTTCAAATGCCTATGATCATTCAACCCCTCCAAAAACTGATACCTGTTCAAGTTAAGTTTATTTTTCAAATGATTTGTAGAGTGATGAGGATGTAGAATTTAATCGGGTAGGCAATGGTAAATTTTGACTGAATTTGTGGGGTTTAAGAGCTTTTA
>JAMKCH010051180.1:0-14453 GCA_023653785.1 Ophioderma brevispina
ACCACCTTTGAGTCGATTCCTGAGTCATCTCGAAGGTTCTCACAGTAATAGACGAACGTTTGATGTATTCCATCTTGATGGTCAGATGTAGCGGCTCTTGTCCATAAACACAACATTTCGCCAGTGTCCGAGCTGTAATCTTCTATGCTCCATAGACCAGCGAAAAAACAAAAAAAAAGTCTACCAACTCTATGGTGAACGGTTGGGCGTGGTACATTTGGGCAGCATAATCATATGACGGTAAACATGTTGTCCGGGCTCTACAGCACAAATTAACAGCCCCCCCCCCCCCCCCCCCCCCCCCTCCCCCCCCTGTCGCGAGATCTCATCTGGTAGTCAGTCACGTGGTCGTCTGGAGATTTTCGATGCCTCAAATGATCCACCTCTCAATGATGTCTGAGGATTTTACAGACCGCACTCTGCGATAGCCCGAGGAAATCAGCGACTCTGGCTAGTTTGTACCCTTCCAGTCGGAGTGCAAGTACTCTCGGCGTATTGACAATGCCGTTCGACGAGGCATAGCCTAGGAAATCTCTGTGTCAGTTTTCTGTTTAAAGGTAACAACCAACTCTGAAAAAATGCGCTCCTTGCACACGGATTGGAGCAGGGGAAAAGGAACAAACAACCAGACGTCTGACACTTTATAGCTCCCAACGGAAAGGCATTGCTTCTACGTAATTCAAAATAGGCATGGATTTAATTCACCTGGGTAGTGGGACTCATTATGTTCATTCACCTACTCTAATATGATTAGCTTGAGCGTTCCAAATTATAGAAAATAACCTTTAAGATTGGGTCTGAAAAAAAATATCCAACTTTAATGAACAACAGTGTATATGAAGGACTGTTCGCATTTGAGCTTAGTTATTTCACACCGTAATTAGTATATGGACAAGCATTATGTATAGGGAAAAACCATTTGACTTGGAAAATTGAGTGCGCCCTCATCAGCAAATCTCTGAGTCAACCTTTAAATACATCGGATTGCCGATTTAATACAAAATCGCTTTTTTTATGACACATACGACACTTTGAACCATTGCCATTAGCAGGTATAGATTACAAGACAATTACCAACACTGCTGCGCACAACTGTCAAATTTTGATTATCGGGGTGCTCTTAAAAAGTCTTGTATGTTTGTTTAAATGATGGGAGCTCGAATTTCTAAAAGCGCCAAGCTCTACGGGTGCGCCCGCATATCGACAGGCAGTAATGCTTTTGTCCAATCACAACGCGGCATATGTCTTTAAAAACCATCTGTTTTCATAAGGCATGATTCATATTAAAAACAACAGAAGAAGTTTCATATAGAAATCCCAAGTATGCAAATGTGGTATGCACTATTTATTCGGTCAAGCGCTATTGCACAACATCATACAGCCATGAATCAATAATAATGCTCAAGTTGCCTTTCTTGGACTTCCTATATGACTGGGACGTCTATCTTGACATTCAAAACAAACTAGGACCATCACAAAATACTACATTCTGAACTAGAGTGTGATGGACCTAGTGAGCCTGTTGCCTTTCTTGAAGTTCTTCGATGACGCCTTTGAAGTTAATCCAGATAACGGATGGGAACTATTACGTGTATGAAAAATAAGTTGGATGGAACGCTCCGTGCGGAACGCGTGAATGCAAAGTTGGAATATTTAATACAGGGAATGACGACTATTATTTATCAATGAAGGAGGGTACGCCTTGTAATCCTAAGGATCATATCACAGAAAATATTGAGCGCAGGGATGTTATTCAGAAAAATACATAATACATTATGGAATCAAGACTGGAAAAGCATTTCTGCGTGGGATTGGAAATTTTACTTTGAGCAATTTTCATTACAAAACTCAACGTTGACCAATTTGAGGGCAGCATCTGTTACATTTTGAAGAAAATCACTGATAGGTTGCTTTGAAATAGGTCTAAGGAAGTCAAAATAATGTTTGAATGGCATTATTTGACACAATAAACATTAAAAAAAATACATGCGGTCCCCAGACCACGAGTGTCGTCTGAAGTCGCGTTTGTGAATGGGGGCAAGTCCATGAGGGCACGAGGTCACACGAGGTCACCAACATGTCATACCACCCGGCCCCCTCCTTTCCACCAGCTTACATCATCGTAGCCCTTCGGACTCTACGGATTGCAATAAGTAAAGGCGGGATGGCCCGATTTAAGATATGATGTTTTCATCTTGATAGATTGGCTTTCACGCCAAAACCCCATCTGCTAAAGTTTCGCGCGATATTTCATCAGTTTGATGCGGAGCTAAAAACGTGATTTGTAAGTCCCATAGAGTCTGTGTAAAAATAATATTGGTCGACCAAAATGAGGCACACTTTCGCTCATATTACTTCCAACCAAGATAATTTGGCTCATAGATTTCACAGGGTAACTGAGCAAAATAGTAGTAGTTTCTTCTTGATACCAAAATGTTGACCACTTCCGGTAATAAATTGGCGTCGGGGGACGAGGCTTTGCGATCGGGCCATGGCCCTAAGGATTAACATTTGAACGCCCAAAGGTAAATGATGGTCACAAGGTCACATGAGTGGTCACCAAACATGTACCCCACCCGCCCCCTCTTTCCACAAAGATGCACCATCCTAAGCCGTACGGAAATCATACGGCATGCAATATTATTATGGGTTAACATTTTGGACCACAGACCACACCCACACATATACACAGATTTACACAGACATACGAACAGAGGTAATACCTATGTGCCTTCGGCAATTCTTGCAAGTTGCAGACGACAAAAAAATAGATCAAGTGAAGCGCAAACTTGGAGACATTGATAGGTAAAATTTGTTCAACAACATGTCAAAATAGATGCAGAAGCATTGACATTCCTTTCCATATAAGCAGTATATATTAGCATTTAGAATGGGCTAGGAAACTCAAATGAGGTATTTGAGTTAGGAGAAGTGATTAAATTCACATGAACGGGCCGTTGCAGTTCAACGTTAACATGTCCTCACAGCGAAGACTCCAAAATGACAGCAGGTACGTCAATTGTTCCACAAAAATATCCATTGGAATCTTCTTCAGAAATTAAGTTTCCGTTTTCGGAGCAGAACTGAAGATAACTTTGCCCACAGTACAAGACGACAAGGTTCTATAGTCCCTTAAAGGCTGGCTCAGAGATTTCGAAATATAATTAGTTTGATAGAATTTTAAAAAATAGCATTTCAGCATAAGAAAAAAACAACTTTATCCATGACAATGTCCGTCTCACAAATGTCCTAAATCCTTTTTTGTTTTCAAAAACGGAAGCTCTTAGCTTCAAAGATGACAGCAGACAAATAGCTTTCAAGCTCCCGTGCACTGTCATCAAAATCAACTTTAACTTCTAGCAATTTAACTAGTTCTATCACATTTCTGTTTTTCAGCTAGTTTTCAAAACTCTAAAACTGCATTCGGCTAATTGGATCACACGGTGATGATTGCAAAATAGCTGGAAAAACCACAAACTATCTATAGTAGCTTGTCTAAAAACTTGTCACAAGGTTTGTATCATCTTCAAATTTTAGCATTAGGGGAATTCCTTCATCTCTTGCATGGTATTACAAATAAGCAAGGGACTTTTCCTGTGAGAAATCTTCTCTCTATTTTACATAGAGAAACAATATTTAATCACAAAATAGGATACTGCAACAACAATCGCATCCACGATTTCAATTCCCAGATAGCACGCATAATATTGGCCCGACAATGGTTTTCCCCATCGTGATCTTGGCATCGGCATCACGTGGCTAACGTATATTGGCCACTATTGGTTTTCCATTGGCAATGTGATATCGGCTTCATATCGGCATCTTTTAATGGTCTAATATTAGTGCGCCCTCATCAGGAAATCTCACTGAGTCAACCTTTAAATTCAATCGGATATGGCCGATTTCTAATTACAAAATCGCTTTCTTTTATACAAATACTGGGCACTTTTGACATTACCATTAGCAGTATAGCTTACAGACATTACCAACCTGCTTCGCCCAAATGTCAAATTTTGATTATCGGGGTGCTCTTAAAAATGTGCTTGTATTTGCTTTAACGATGGAGCTCGAATTCTAAAGCGCCAACTCTACGTTGCGCCCGCAATATCGACAGCAGTAATTAGCTTTTTTTTTCCCAATCACAACGCCCGCATATTGATCGTCTTTAAAAACCCAGCTGTCATAAGCATGATTCATTTTAAAACCACCAGAAGACGTTTCATAGTAGAAATCCCAAGTATGCAAATGTGGTATTGCTATTTATATTATAATTCGTCAAGCGCTTTTGCACAACATCATACAGCGCATCAATAATAATGCCTCATGGTTGCATTCTTGGGACTTCTATATGACTTGGGACTTTCCCTATATATGCCTTCCAACACTAGGACTCACAATACTTACATTTCTGAACTCGAGTGTATGGCCTAGGTCATGGAGCCTGTTGCCTTTCTTACTTCTCGATGCCGGTGGCCTTTTTGAAGGTAAATCCGGATACGGATGGAACCTATTACGGGGTTGAAAATATTTGGGGGATGTGAACGCTCCGTTCGAACGCGTGATTGCAAATTTGGAATATTTAAATACAGGAATACTCTATTATTTATCATGAGGTGTACGGCCCTTTGTAATCCTAAGGATCATTATCACACAGAAAGTATTGAGCGGCGCCATGTTATTATATTTCAAAAATACTAATACATTATGGATCGTAGACCTTTTTTATAAAGCAAACATTTTCTGAGTGGGATTGATTTTACTTTTAAGCAATTGTTTCCACATTACAAACTCAACTTGACCAAATTTGAGGGGTAGATCTGTCGACATTTTGAAGAAAATCACTGATATTTGCTTTGAAATAGGATTAGGAAGTCAAAATAATGTTTTGAATTGAATTTATTTGACACAATAAAACATTAAAAAAATACATCGCCGGTCCCCGACCACGAGTGTCGTCTGCCGTCCGCGGTTTGTGAATGGGGCCACGGGTCACACATGAGTCACGAAGGTCACACGAGGTCACCAACATGTCATACCACCCCATCACCCTCCTTTCCACCAAGTTTTCATCATCGTAGCCCTTACGACTCATACTGCATGCAATCATAGTAAGGGGATGGCCCATTTAAGAATGAGTTTTCCAATCTTGATAGATTGGTTCCACACTCCAACCCTCCATCTGTAAAGTTTTTCGCGCCGATATTTCAATCCCGTTTGAGAGCGAGAGCTAAAAACGTGATTTTGTAAGTCCATAGAGTACTGGTAAAAATAATTTGGTCGACCAAAATGGTGCACACTTTCGCTTCATAATAACTTCCCAACCAAATTCATTGGCTTAAAGATTTGACAGGTAAGATGAGAACAATAGTAGCTTTCTTCTGAACCAAAATGTTGACCCTTCCGGTAAAATCTGGGCTTCTGGGGACGAGGTAATTAGCGATCGGACCATGTCCTTTAAAGGATTAACATTTTGACCGCCCAAAGTTCACATGAGGTTCACCAAGGAATGGTCACATGAGGTCAACCAACATTTCACCCCACCCCTCCCCGCCTTTCCACCAAGATGCATCACATAGCCCTTACGGACTCATACGGCATGCAAATATTAAGGGTTAACCTTTTGACACAGACCACCCACAAACATATACACACAGATACCCAGACATACGGCCAGAGTAATTCCCGATGTCCTTCTGCAATTCTTGCAAGTTGCAGGACGCACAAAAAATACAGCAAGTGAAGGCGCACTGGAGCCATTGATATGTAAATATTTGTCCACCACCTATGTCAAAATAGATGCGAAGCTTGACATTCTTTCCAGGGGGTGAAATCCCATTCAAAACCAGTCGTTCCGTGCTGGGCGCTGACATTTTGAATATTTCACGGAATAATTATTATTTGGGTGCTTTGTTATACACCCATCATGTCAGTCGAATACAAACAATCCGCCAACATATCAGTTGTTGGATTTTGGGTGCTATTGGGTGGTTTAATTTGGTCCCTACCATTGCCACACAACGAATGAAATGACACAGTAGTCGTCTTGATTTAACTAAACCAACCCCGCCTCAATTAATACATCTTTTACCTAAGCGCGAATTGCATATTAGAAAAAAGAGTATCTGAGCACAATGCTTCCAGGTAACACTATTATTACAAACACCTGGCCACCTTTAACACATACATTAATTTGTAGCACTACCGATTAGTGTTTGCAACGGCCAAAACCCACAGTATGTGGAAGAATCGGACGCAGCCATTGCTTGTTCTACATTGTTTGGTACTCTATGTTTCTTTGTGGTCGGCAAACATGCGAGACAGTGTATTTCTAAAGATTACGTAACGTTTTGCTCTCTATCTATAGATAACCTTCTTTGTTCCTTTCCCTATAATAACAATATCTATTAGCATTTAGAATGGGCTAGGAAACTCAAATGAGGTATTTGAGTTAGGAGAAAGTGATTAACGTTCACACTGACCGTGGCTTTTGGCAGTCAACGTTAACAGAACATGTTCCTCACAGCGAAGCACTCAAAATGACAGCCATTAGCGTCAATGTTCCAAGCTAAGTACCATTGGAATCTTCTTTTTCAGAAATTAAGTTCCGTTTTCGGAGCAGAACTGAAGATACTTTGCCCAGCAGTACAAGACGACAAGGTAACATAAGTTCCCTTAACGGCTGGCTCAGAGATTTTTTTTTAATTGTTGCTTATTTTGAGTAGAAATTTTTAAAATAGCCTTAGGAACTAAAGATAGTCGCCTTAACCGGTTCTTCCAAAGTTAGAGATGATCGGATTTCCCCATTTTCATGAGGTAAGCATTTATGCACAGTATAACTGCCATAGGATACCGGTATAACAAAATGCCGGATTCCGGAATTTATAACCAAGTTTGTGGGAGTTTCTTTTCTATATAAGGACTTCGATTTGATCTTAGCTCTTTCACACAATGATTAGTAATATGGATAAGCATTATATACATGCAAACAACATGATTGTTTGAAAATTGAGTTCGCCCAGTCATTCGGGAAATCTCTGAGTCAGTCTTTAACGACACAAAATTTCCAAGCACTAAGAAAAAACACGTTATCCATGAATGTCCGCTCTAATCCTTTTTGTTTTCCAAAGCTGAATCTCTTTAGCTTCAAAGATGACAGCATAACAAATAACTTCAAGCCCCCATCACTGGCGATCAAAATCAAACTTTACTTCTACACTTTAACACTCTACTGCTTGGCCACGTTTCTCTAGTATCTATCACTATTATGTTTTTTTCAGCTAGATTAAAATCCTAAAATAAAACTGCATTAGCTACTTGGATCACACGTGATGAGTCACTGGGACTCCCCTACATTATGCAATCTTGTTTTGCAAAATAGCTGGAAAAACCCAAACATCTATAGTAGCTGTCTCAAAACTTGTAAAACAATTGTATTATCTTTCCAAATTTAGCATTAGGGAATTCCCTTCATCTCTTTGCATGGTATATTACAAAAGCAAGGCACTTTCCCTGTGGATCTTCTCTCTAGTTACATAGAGAACAATATTAATCACAAAAATTAGATCGGGGCAACAAACAAAACCACACTCCATGATTTTCTTCAATTGTGTACCACTTCTTGATTGTCTACTAATGGTACCAAGCTCCCAGGAATAGCACAGCGTAAGACCACCACATCACTTTGGACCTCGAGTAGATGTTATGACGTAGACTCTGGGGCCATCCATCTACTGAACGCCGAGACCCTATCGAATGGTTATAAAGTGTTAAAATAAAATTGGTGAACATCTACATTCAATCTAAGCTGCTAAATATATAGGAACAAAACAAGAAGTATGTAGTGCGTAATTAAGATAGCTCTCCCACAAGCAGGTTTTTTAATTGAAACAGAAAGTATTTGTAGGTGAAATGAGTGTGACGGTTATTAATTATTGAAATATATGCAAATGAGCTAATTAATATTAACTGTCAGAAGATATAGAGCAGCAGACTTAATCATGGGTTCTCGGTTTGTGTAGTGCCAATTATAAAACCACCTCCCTACTTCTTGTCCTAACTGTTCAAGTTTCTCCAGAGTTCCACGGCCCCCGCCGACAAAAAACTTTTTTACATTCTTCTGCAACATTTATTAAATCACAACTACTGGTAGATTAAAGTTATTGATAACAAAAGAAACTAAATCCAAGCGCAGAGCCATCGTGGAGTAGCAGGGCAAAGTGGTCGCGTTTTTACGGTTTAAATCAAAGCACTGATCGACTAGTTGCTCTGAGAGAGTATCGATTATAGAGCATCTTTGTAGTTAAATTGCCTTAATGGTAATTGGTTGACCGGAAATATTTCGAACTGGTTCACCATCACAGTTGAGAAACTGTCAACTTTCGGTCAGGAGTAGCTCTACCTTCACATCAAGACAATTACAACAACAAAACTACAGGGTGAGTCAAAAAAAGTACAAAAACCAAATCCGAGCGATGTTTTTCATGGAAAACCCTTTTCGCTAATTCATATATTTTGGTTCTTAAAGCTGAAGCTCTTTAGGCTTCAAAGATGACAGCAGACAAATAAGCTTTCAAGCCCCCATCACTGGCGATCAAAATCAACTTTAACTTCTAGCAATTTAACTACTGGCTCTGGCCAAGTTCTCTAGTATCTATCACTATTTATGTTTTTCAGCTAGATTTCAAAATCTAAAACTGCATTAGCTAATTGGATCACACGGTGATGATATCACTGGGAATCCCCTACATTATGCAATCTTTGTTTTGCAAAATAGCTGGAAAAACCACAAACTATCTATAGTAGCTTGTCTCAAAAACTTGTAAAACAAGTTGTATCATCTTCCAAATTTAGCATTAGGGGGAATTCCATTCATCTCTTGCATGGTATATTACAAATAAGCAAGGAACTTTCCCTGTGAGAAATCTTCTCTCTAGTTACATAGAGAAACAATATTTAATCACAAAAATTAGGATACTGCAACAAACAATAACCACATCCATGATTTCAATTGTTACCAACTTCTTGATTGTCTTACCTAAGGTAACAATCTCCCAGAGTAGCACAGCGTAAGACCACACATCACTTTGACTCGAGTAGATGTTATGAAGTATTGACTCTGGGGCCATCCATCTAACTGGAACGCGACCCTATCGAAATGGTTATAAAGTGTTAAGAATAAAATTGGTGAACATCTACATTCAATCTAAGCTGCTAAATATATAGGAACAAAAACAAGAAGTATGTAGTGCGTAATTAAGATAGCTCCCACAAGCAGGTTTTTTAATTGGAAACAGAAAGTATTTGTAGGTGAAATGAGTTGAACTGGTTATTAATTATTGAAAATATGCAAATGAGCTAATTAATATTAACTGTCAGAAAGATATAGAGCAGCAGACTTAATCATGGGTTCTCGGTTGTGGAGTGCCAATTATAAAAACCCCTCTACTTCTTGTCCTAACTGTTCAAGTTTCTTTCCAGAGTTCCAAGGCCCGCCGACAAAAACTTATTTTACATTCCTTCTGCAACATTTATTAAATCACAACTACTGGTAGATTACAAGTGATTATTGATAACAAAAGAAACTAAATCCAAGCGCAGAGCCATCTGGAGTAGCAGGGCAAAGTGGTCGCGTTTTTACGTTTTAAAATCAAAAGCAATGATCGATTAAGGTGCTCTGAGAGAGTATCGATTATATAGCATCTTGTAGTTCAAATTGCCTTAATGGTAATTGGTTGACCGGAAATATTTCGAACTGGTTCACCATCGGACAAGTTTGAGAAACTGTCAAGCTTTCGTCAGGAGTAGCTTTAACTTCATCAAGACAATTACACAAAACTACAGGGTGAGTCAAAAAAAGTACAACCAAATCGAGCGATTTTTCATGGAAAACCCTTTGCGCTATTCATATATTTTGTTCTTATAGTACATTCCCTGTTTTGATAGCTCTCATATAAAATTACGGCATTAAAATTGATTAACGCGTTCAAAAGTTACAGTTGCGGAAGTCAAAGTAACCAATGTGAAAGACCGAACAAGTTAAACGCTAGAGTAACCCAAAGAGTACTCTTGGTTTTACGTTCAGCTTTGGATATCCTCCAGCTCCATTAATTACACGGTTGGAATAAATGTCAGGGAACACCAGTGACGTAACCAGTCTGTGGATGAGGGCGTGGGAAAAAAAAAAAAAAAAAAAAAAAAAAAAAAAAAAAAAAAAAAAAAAAAAAAAAAAAAAAAAAAAAAAAAAAGGGGGGGGGGGGGGGGGAACGGCGGGATCTGCACTTAAAATATTTGCCCCCTCCTGGCCCCAATAGAGATCAAGCAAAGTAATAAATTGATAGCATTGACAGGTTGCCCTATTCACCTTTGCAAAATGTGTTTTAGTTAAATGGTTCCCATCGCCTGGTCCCCCTCCCCAAATGAAAATGTCTGGTTACATCGTTGAGTAAGACTGTAAAATGAAACTAGATATAATATCAAAATAATAATTTTTGGACAACAATTCGCAGCATTCTTTCAACTTACTTGATTTCCACGTTCTAAAAGTTTCAAAATACGTGTATATTGGGATGGAAACAGATAAAGCATTAAAATATTCCATTTTAAAAAATATCCTGTTAATTTAATTTAATCTTAAGTATTCTACATTATCATTCAACACATGTCCTGCGTAGCATTTGAATACGGCGCCAAAGAAATCAACCCGTTAATTTATTTTTAAGCCCTCACGGCACGTAGTAATGAGTCTCGTGTGTACCGTCAGTGTGCAATTTGTTCGGGGCAGAAAATGGATACCTTTACAAAAATAACTGTAGCCTTTGAATGGCTTGATCGATTTTAAAATATAAAATTATTGTGAAAGCTGATTAAACAGACTATCTAACACAGGAATTAATTTGGTAAAATATGTTAAGATTTCTTCATAAAAAATCCCTCATTTGGTTGTACTTTTTTCTGACTCACCCTGTATATACCGTCACTTGCTTGCTAGATTGCGTACACCGTCACCAACCTTCTAATGGATCAGTCTCTTGACAAGGGGCAGTGTTCAGTGAGCGGATCTTTTCCTAACCACATTTACTTTATTTTAGCCGATCTTTCTCTGTTGTCAGAGGCAGTCGTCAGTAAATGGCTCTTTCAGAGCCATCGGTTGGTAAGTGACAGCATACGTGTCTTTCATTGAGTTTATTTGTCCCGATGAAGTCGGAGCTACTCCTGACTTTCTCAAACTCGTCCGATAGTGAACCCGTTAGAATTATTTTATGTCATAAATACTAGCGTTATATGTAATTATGTATGTTTGTATGTATGTATGTTTGTTTGTATATATGTCTGTCTGTCTTTTTGTCTGTCTGTCTGTCTGTATGTATGTATGCATGCATGCATGTATGCATGTAATTATGTAATACCCATCTTAAAAGCCTATCCAATAGTTTGGTTGACCAGAAGTTTACTTTGACACAATCAGGCTTTGCACGAAAGGAATCTTACCCGTGATTTCATCTCATATTCTTGTTCTCCTGCCATATCTCTAGCTAATCCAAAGTCACTCAGTTTACATACCATCCCTTCTCCAAGTAAAATGTTGCGGGCGGCAAGATCACGATGTATGCACTAACATTATTAGAAATAGCGATAACATTAGTAAATCTGAAATCTAGATATATAAGAAATATTGATCATGGAAGATTGGCATATTTTTCAAACATGCTCAAAGTCGGTCCGCCTACATAATCTGGATATATCCATAATATCCCTTAACTGCTTCAAAATGCATCTCTTAAAACTAACTGAGCGGACCCCTGCCTTGGGTTAGGGAGAAAGCGCTCCTGGATCTAACAAGAAACATACCGCTACCTCACTTTTGCGGTGATCGTCAGGGATATATCATATATGACAGGCAATCATGCGATCAAAATTTAGGACCTGGGGTTCAAACAATACCAGAAGAGGAACAATTCACTAATGTACAGGGGTCTTCATCAAGACTTACCTGATAGGCAAGATGCTAATCGACTCGGCAAACATTGAAATGATGAAGGGAACTTTTATTGGGTATTTGTGCGACGCCGAACAGACGCGGTATTCAAAATCATTTGGCGACATACACGCTCGACGTTTGCGTCGCCTATGTGCAAAGGATTATGACTAAGATAACTTTTAATGAGTGCCAAGAACTTTTTCTCTAATTAGATCATATCGAATCAATTGTCAACAGTCTTACATCTTTTGAGCTAAGATATTCCATCCCTGAAGCAATCTCGTAGGCAAACTGCATAATCTCCCCAGGATTGGGTGGTTCTGTCACTGGATCTCCCACATTGGCATCGTTCTTATTATGTTTTCGAGTTCGGACACGATCTAGATGACGTTTAAGGCTGCCATTTGGAGCATATTCCAGTATCAAATATAATGGTTCTAAAATGAAAGCAAATTGAACAGCTAATGTTTGATTAATATTGGCTTACGGATAGGCTATCAAGTATCTTTCTAATACACAAGAACTAACTGGACGCGAGGATAATGTTTCGAATCGAAAATGATTAAATACTCAAAATTCAACTAAACGACGACCATTACACAGAGTGTCTTTAGATATTAAGAAAAAAAACCGTTCATTTCACTAGTAGAGCAGGAGTGGAAAGTTTAAAGAGGTCCACTACAGAAAAGGTTTAACACCATTGGTAGTTAGTAGAGACCCCCCAGTTTACCGCTTGGTAGTTAGTACTCTCTAATTGCCGTATCACTTTTTCAATAAGGGCCAGTTTAAGGTTACACAGGGGTCAAAAATTTAAAATGTCCCAATCATGTTGAAAAGTGTGCGCTATTGACCGTCTAGTCGTAAGGATTCTAAGAATACATAGTTTGTAAAACTTACGATTATTGGTTTGGAGTTATAGGGTAAAAATGACTAAAATGGTAAAAAAGGTCCATCTCAATTTGTATAGGGGTCAACATTGAAAGTTACTCTGATTATATTTTAAATACTTGAAAATTACTGCCTGAGGGAAGAGAACTCTCAAAAGGTAGAGTTTATGTTAAATTTCCCTCTCTGTGGATCTCTAACTTAAGGATCATGTTCCTACTCTTGCATCATATGTGCAGGACAGTACTGATTTTTTAAGACACATTGATTCCGTTAATCAGAAAACACTACTTCCACCAGAAACCATACTTGCAACTATGGATGTGTCTTCTTCTAATATTCCAACATCCCGAAGGATGAGGGGATTCAGGCCAGTATATCGTTCTTGCATTCGTCCTAAATTGTCATCCAACAAAAAAAAGCTTTTTGCCGATTTATGGAGCTCGTCCTCACTCGAACAATTTTGTTCTTGATAACCAACATTTTGCAGGTTTTTGGTACCTCCGCGATTGGTACTAGAATGCCCCGTCATGGCATGTTATATTTCATGGACGTCTGAATGAAGATTTAAATTCTATCCCTAGTAAGCCTTTTCCCCTTTGGCTCCGTATATTGATACATTTTCATTTCGTGGACTGCGGGACAGACTTTGTTTGACAGTTTTAGAGTTTGCTAACATGTCCATCCAACAATCAAATTCACAGCTGATCAATCAACTACTTTTCTTTTCCTTTTCTTGACATTAGAGTCTCCATTGAGGACAACATCCTAGTTTAAGAGATCTTTACACTAAAACCACTGATATGCACAGTATTTTAAATTGATCAGCATCAAAAAAAACGTCTCCATCACAGCGATGATACTCTTAAATTACCAAATAGCAGATTCAAGGCCTACTTGAAATATCAGAGCTGTTGCCCGACATCCAGGCCTGGGAATCTCCTCTTCTGGCATTATCCTAGTAGGATTCCCATGATAACTATATACCACCCAGCTCTTGCAATTATGGTAACAAATTCCTGCACACATACATGCCTGTATTACACCGTCCTGCAGACATATCCGACGATGTAAACGAGTCATCCCAGAAGTTCCAGTGACATCTTTTCGTAGACCACAAAACTACAGGATATTGGTACATTCTGCTCTGCCTCGGCATATATCGTCCCCAATGCTTTTATATCCTTATGAAGGAGTGTCTTGCCTGTTGTCAACAAACCCATATGGTGGTCCTGTCAGACATACTATTTAGAGTCAGACATTCACCAGCACATCCACTAACACCACCGGGGCGGATCCAGGAATTCTCATAGGGGGTGGGGCGGGCCCGTCACTAGTCACTTTTACAATTTTCCGCCTCGCTTCGCTCGCAGGGTAGAACCCAATTTTTTCCACTCGGTTCGAAATTCTGACCAAACATCAAAACAAGAGATTACCCCCTACTTTGCAGAACTTCAAACCGAGTGAAACAAAACGTGTCCTACCCAGCGATCGAGCGAGCCGGAAAATTTTAACAAATTGGTCGCCAAGGGCGCCCACAAAAGGTCTTTTTCCGAGATATAGGCAAAATGCACTTTTTCTATCTAATCTA
>JAMKCH010051181.1:0-31711 GCA_023653785.1 Ophioderma brevispina
TCCGTTCAGTGACTCAGCGCGGGATTTAAGCCGCACCAGTACCACCGCCGCCCCGTCCCCCGCCCGCTGGCTTAAAACGAAGGCGTGTTTGTACACGCGCGCCAAAGACGCATATCTTGGAAACTTCGAAAAAGCTGCGATAAAAAAAAAAACAAGGGTTGTGATATCACTGCATGGATTGAGATAATGTCTATAGTCATTAGCCATAAAATTAAGCAAATAACCATGAATATAACAAAAAAAAGGCCGAATAGTGTAAGCTGCTTTAATTCACTATTAAGGTGAAAACTAACAAAGGAGAACAGAGTCAAAATGGCCACAATCCATGACCTGGAGAGGAAAAAAAAATTCAGTACACTAAAACAGCACATGCACATACATCATATACATACACATATACATTTTTTTCACCCATATACACATACACATACTTATGTATAATACTGTACATAAACACGTCATTTACAGCAAATATTAGAGCACCGACAGTTTGCGGCATGTGATACATCGAGCAATTAACATAAATTAAAGCAATATAAACCATAAATATAACATAAAAATATAATACCAAAAAGACAGATTGTCTACCCATCCTTATACCTGCTTTGGGGATGGGGCGAAGTCCCAGAAGCTGAGAGAACTCAATGACATTTGTATGTTTAAATGAAGGTTGCTTTTTCACACTTGCTGATCACTCACATAGGCCAGAAAAGTTTTCACTACCTAAGAAGGAGGTACAAAATGATTTTGTTACCAGTGTGTAGGTACCCATGCACAACCATTTTACGTCTCATAGGCACTGTACTGCATGGCACACAGCGCCACCTATTCCGTTTCCGCATCGCTGAATTTGCCGGCTATTCTTAGACATGCACTACGTCTTTTGACTCCCTGCAGCAGAGCGTTGTGTTAAGGGCTCTGCGATTAGCTTGAACAAGGAATGAAACACGGTTTCGCGGTACACTCGTGGATATCGCGAAATTAACGAATCAGGTGTCGATCTGATGCTAGAACTGGGGTTCCTGACAAAAAAGACCATTAGCCTTACTAGTTTTTGTAAACCTTGCATTACTTGATACAGCAATTGAGAAGAGCCAATTGAAGGTAAGAAAATTGCTTGTAAGGATGGATCGTATTTTTCACGTTGTTTGTTCGAAATGAGGTGTGGAAACGGGCGGTAGATTATAAACTAGTCAGCTAACTAACAATTTAGTTAGAATATTTTGGTGCGTAAGCGGTTTCCGATAGGCCAAGTATTTTGCTCAATCTCCAGTTTACCGCAATGTACAAAAATCCAATCACGGATTCAACGCTCAACGGATCCCACCCTCAGCCTACGCGGTCCGGAAAGTAAGTATCGTGTCACAGACTGCAAAAGATATATCTAAATTAGTACTGCGCGAGAGATTAGCTCTTTATCCAGTCGTCATCGCGAATGCATTGCAAGGAAAACTCTCACATATCTTCCGTGATCTTGTGATCAAAAGGTCCTGTGTTCGATTCCCATTCTGACGCAAAATGTTAATCTATTATTTTGGGACTTAGAGATTGCAATGAAAACTTCAAAGTGGCTACACTGCGATTTACACTGTAAGTATAGGGTTACCTGGTCGTCCCCTAGCCACTTGTGTCCGTTACTATGTTTTGTTTTTCAATATGTATCGTAATTGGTCTGAACCTATAAAACCTAGCGAGAAAATTTAACGTTTTTGGTCGGTACTAGGTGCTGCAAATCACGAACAGTGAACACGCATCGCTAGGGCCGCATCCCTTTTCCCACAATCCTTCGGTATTATTTCGTCTTGATAATTTTCAAACGCTGGTGTCAATTTACGCTTTCAATTTAGAACAGGATATACGTACTTACCGTACGCCGGACGCTCAGCCGATAAATGATGTGGTGATAACTCCTAGGGCAGTGAAATTTGCCAAGGTTTGGGGGCCAAGATTCAACAATGGGCGTCGCTGTGTGGCCAAGACGATACGTAAATGGTGTGATGGGGATATACCAAGGCATGCTAGAAAATTCAGATGAGTAGCTGTGTCCAGTGTAGTGTCAGTAAAGGTCATCTGGGTTGGTCATATAGGGGCTAAAATTTAACTGCTCCATCAATTTGCAACACATACAACTTTTTTGGTATGATCCCAGAGATTAAAAAAGTGTAGTCATAATTTTCTGTGACCTTTAGTTAGGGAGATACAGCAGAAAATATGTCAAAGGTCAAATCAGAAGTGTAGTCCAGAATGTATTTTTCATCAAAATAAGGATTACCCTTTTTCACAGTTATAGCTTTCGGCTATGGAGGAAATTCTGGGGATGGAGAAACACGTTCACCACACCTTTTGACAAGGGTTGGGGGAGGGAGGGGTGGCGAATAGGCCATAATCACCCCTCTCATCTCCCAACTTCCATTTTTTTAGACTATATTTGACTCAAAGAGGATAAATAACTTTTCTTAGTGTTACCCAAGTAAAGAAGAAGAGATTTGTGTTACCCAAACTTTAAAGAAAACGTTTACATTTCTGAACTTAAAGTATTTAAAAATATCACATTGCCATTATTTTTTTGCATAATGCCATATTTATCATTTGTGTTTAGCTATTGCTGACCATTATAACTTCATTATCATAAATAAGACACTTGCAATTTCACTGCAAGTTTCTAACTTGGATGGGAGACGTAGATTGTTAAAAAACTTACACTGTTGTTACTTATTGAAATGACCTGAATGTGAGTACTACTCTTAAGGTACTCTACGTGACCATTATTGCCACTAGCCCTATCCTATTCGAATAAGTGGACTACCCCCATGTCATTTTTTTACCGTTTTACCTTCTCATCCCAAAATTGGACATTCTTGCCAAATTTTCTCGAAATTTTTGACCTTTTTATCAAACAAAATCAGCAAAAAGTGCACCATTTTGCCATTTTTGTGGAATTACTCCTGCGTACCGATCTGGTTAAGTTCGAATAGGGTGATGGATTTTAAGGAAGACGCTATTTGGCCATTGTTAGTAGAATTCCTTCAAGATAATGTGCTTGAAGGTACTATCAGTGATCCAAATGAAAGCGTACAATAATTAAAAGCTTAAGGGGCATTTTCTGATCATTCTACCATCCTTTATGTTAATGAGCAAATGTTTCTATCACTGGAAAGAAATTAAATCTGCACAGACACATTATACATTACACGGTTCATATGACTGTAAATGGTTCAGATGACATGGAATGTCAACCTTTTTAGCGTAAATCACGGTACGAGGCTGTGGATCACGACATGCCCTTTCCAGCTGTAATATAAAGTGTGAGCTCTTAAGCAACCTTGTGCTATTTTAAGCTTTGAAGACTCAGCTTTATCATTTAATTAGGCTGAAGTTGGAATCATCTGTTCAAGTTAAGGCCTTCCTTTGGTCTCCATTGAGATATGCTTAATGTGATTATGCAACATGAAGTTGAATTTAGTTCTTTTAAGGTTTTATGGTATTATAAATATGGTGGTGTTACAGATTATTTTAAAAGCAAAATCTCCAAATGGCCTAAAAAGTGAGTTAAATCCTGTTTATCAACCCTTGATGTGTATTTCATATCTTTAAAACATATATCGCACTGGCAAATATTATGTGAGGTGAGCCACTTCGTGCAAAGTTTAAGGACAAAATTTCTATGGCTATCTATTCATCTAACTCAAATTCCTATTGGTTGAAATTCGGGAAGAGTATACTGTAACCAATCTTTTCTCCGATGCACTATGACGAATGTATGGCACTTCGATTCCATCCAGGGGAGCTGCAAGCAGAGTTGATTTAACTGAAGTTTTGTCTATTTTAGTTTGAATCTTGACCAACCAAAGTATGCTAAGAAAGTGTATTCTCTCCTATTTTAATGACGTATATACTTTTGTTAAGGGGTGGAGTATTAATTGGGTGTCTTTACATGATACGTATGCAGAGTTCGTGTGAAAATAGAGGATGGTTCGTAGATAGAATAGCATAAGAAACAACTGGTGAAAAATATGATTCTTCGTTCATTTGTGCGTTGGAGTTTTTTTTGTATCTGAACGAACAGAAGCCTCAAGCACTGAGTATAGGGCCTATACACTTTGTTTGAGGTTAGGTCGATCTCTTACAGGGTGCACCCGGGCACTTGTTACAATGATGTAAACAAAGAAGAGAGACACAAGGACATTTCCAGAAAAGAAGCGCCCTCAATTTTTTCGAACAGGTTTTTTTTTATAATCAACCGGGAATGCTTAACCACCAGTGTTATTAGATAAATCTGAAGTGAAATAAGCGAATACGCTGTCTTTATGTAATTAAGACATGATTTAGTATTTTCGTCCTGCACAACAGAAATCAAAGCATGGTTTCATAATGAACGAGGTTAGGATAGCAGGCAAGTTAAACAAGGTCTGCAGTTTTTCTATGTACTTGCTTGCCCAATAAACCTTAGTAGCATTCTTGGAGGTGGTGTTACTGTACAATCAACCCAGTGCAATTTTAGAGAAATTGGTTATCATCAAAAATCTTTGTCAGTAATTTTTTTCCCGATTTGTCAAAATTAGCCAAATCACTTATAGTAATCTATTACGGTCAATGTCTTCGGGAGGTTTAAGGTTTTAAGCAAAATAGCCTTTGGCATGTTTATTTTCAAGATTTTTGTAATAGAGAGGATCCAAAATTTCAAATTAAAGACAAAACTAAAACAAGAAAAACAATTGCATTTTGGGATGGAGCTTGATTGAGGCATTTTGTTGGCGTAAGTGGGTGGACCAAATATGCTTTGTGTGCGAATTGGCTTGAGTATGATAGTTTTTTTTACTTACTTCAATTAAAATGTGATTACAATTAGCACCCAGGGTGGGGGGCAAAAAGCTACGTCAGTTGGAAAAAAGTAAAATCTTGTCAAAATGGGTAATCTGAGTCTCCAAACAAATAAAAATCTAGGGTAGAGCAATTATTTTTCTTCAAGATACAAAAAATATTTTCCCTCATGCAGTGATATGTATCAAATGCTATAAACTGACGTTTTCAAAGGAACCAGAAGAATATTATGGTTTCATAAAGAATATTCCATTAAAAACCATTTACAAAGTGATAGTTAGGTTACCCAATCAAGGTATAAGTCATTTAGCCCTGGAGCTAGCCAACATTTGTAACACACATCTCAAGTACAAAAGGTTTGAGTGATTACATATTTGACAGCATGACCCAGGAACCCTGAAAGCGATTTAAGTGCCGCAAGTGGGCCTTAAGGAGAGGGGGCCAAGAAAAGATGTACAGGGGTCAAAATTTGTAAATTGATCCAATCATGTTGAAAAAGTTATACATATTAGTGTCAAACCATAAGGATTCAGAAAAGGAATAGGTTGTAAAGTACGGCTTAAAGTTTCAGAGTTAGAGGACTCTCTAAAAACAAGCAAATCAATAAAAGGGTCAATTTCAGTTGTCAGGGGTCAAATGTAAAATAAATTTGCTCCGAATTGGATAAAAGATGGTGCAAAGTATTGGGGATCTCATAGGATTAAAATAAGGAATAGTTTTGGTGTTTCAATGCTGCTAAGAAAGTAGGGGGGTAACAAGATTAAAGCCCCATTGAATGGCAATGGACGTTGAACTTCTGTGCCCCCTACATCGGAAACTAAGCATTTAAGAAGAGTCTAAAAACTATTCCGTATTTTAACCCTATGAACTCCACCATAACTTTGCACCATTTTTCATCCAAATTTGAAGCAAACTTTAAAATTTGACCCCTGTGACAACTGAAATGACCCTTATTATTGATTTTTGAGTTTTTAGCCTATAACTCTGAAACTTAGGCTGTACATATTACACACTATTACCTTTTCTGAATCCTTATGGTTAACACATAACATTGGTGTGCTTTTCAACATGATGGATCAATTTAAACAATTCATTGGACCCCTGTACAAACTTGTTTTGGCCCCCTCTCCTTAAGGCACTTGCGGCACTTAAGAATCACGTTTCAGGGGTCCTGTCAGTCTGTCAACACAATATAATCACTAAAACCTTTTGTACTTGAGATGTGTTACACAAATGTGTGCTAGCTCCATGTGTTAATTCAATGGACTAATCCTGTTGTTTAGTTATCCATATGTGTATATCAATTTTCAATAGAGGATTTTACAATCTTCAAAAAACGAATGATATCTGAGACTAAGTACTCCTTAGAATTTACCAGCATTAGCATTTCATGACACTAGAGACAGGTAGCTTTTCAAAAGCATTGCTAGAATGTGTACCCTTTAAGGTAGTGAACACCCATTTTTTGGCTGGCGGGCCCAAGGACTACGTGGTTGGCATGCGTTCATCTTACTGGATTGACCACTGGAAAATAATTTGCAACAGAAATGCACCCTTCATATTACAACAGAAGTTAACAGACTGCATGCACCTAGTTTGTTACTCTTCACCAATCCTTTACACTCCACCCATTGCATATGAGATGTAAACTTGCATTCATCAATTTCATCTTGTTCATCAATCAGATTCTTTACATTGTATTACAAAGCAAATCGGTCACATCCTTGTCTTTTATTTACCAATTTGAGTCAATTCAGCCAATCAAAGTCACAAAATTGTTTGCGCCTTAAAAAAATGGCTTTCGTGACCTCAATTCAGTGGCGGCGACAGACCTCTTTTTCTGGGGGGGGGGTGCGGTGGGGGAAAAGTGAAAATAAGGGGATGGGCGGGGGGGGGTCTTCGGTGGGTCTGGGGTGGTGGCAAAGCGAAGAGTTCATGGGGGGGGGGGACCACAAAAGTATCAAATATTTGGCGATTTTTAACCAATTTTGGCCCAAAAATCGCTGATGTTCCCAAAATTCGGTGATTTTTGGCCCCAAATCGCTGAATTTTGCCCAAAATCCCTTATTTTTCTTCAGCAGGGGGGGGGGGCAAACTAGGGGGACAAGAAAAAAATTTGGGGGGGGGGGGAAATGCCCCCTTGCCCCCCCCCCGGGGGCGCCGCACTGCCTCAATTTGTTATCTATTTTAAAACTTGATTTCTGTGATAGATGCCCATGAAACGCTTTGTGTAGTTCACAGACACGTAGGCGCTAGGCTAGGCCTTTTACAGGTGTGCGCGTTTGTCACTGTATGTTAAATGAAGGCTGCACGTTGTAAGTTCAGGGGTAAACTTCAAACGAGGCATCGGCATTCATAGCAGTAAATAGGTAGGATGAGCAAATCATCAGTCTCTTTGTCAACCTTTATAGAACACTTGTGACATCAAATTATAATTGGTAGACTATCCAATTCCTCAACAATTTTGGGACAGCCAATTGGTACTCCGGGCAATGTATATTTACCCATAAAATAGTTCTTTTAATCAAATATGGGTCATTTTATTACAATACGTGACAATATAATTAGGGAATTACAAGTATTCATTTGTTACTGTGCGTTATATAAAAGTATAGAAAAATGGAAGTATATACATCTTGTTTAAAGGAGACACTGGCACATTTGAAAAATAGTGCGCCCTCAAGATTTTTCAAAATCGAATTTTTGATGGTTGTAAGGCTTTTAATACAAAAGCCCTCAACCGAAATGATTAAGACCAAATCAGCTTTCTTATGGGTAAAACAGAAACGATTTATAATTTAACGTCGCCGACGACGTTCAATTCAGCAGACGGCGGAAAATGGCGTTTTTAACACAGAACACGCACGCCGTAGCATGTTTCCCACGCTATACACATGGTTTGATCGTCTATAACCTTGGTGGTTTTCATATCAGTGAGTACGAGTCAAAATATCATGTAATATACAATTTGTTGATTAAAGTTATGAGAAAACTGAAAAGTTGGCCTAACAAACTACCTGGTACGGATGTCTTTATTCTAATATCAATGTCCCTATCTGTTTTGGGGCTGTGTTATTTTTATGTGTTAAAAGATAGCTCTGTTTCTTCCAATGGCCTAGACTATCATGTTGAGGCGCAAAAATTGAAGAAATTTCATTTGTTGTGAAAATGTGCCAGTGCCGCTTTTAAGGTCAGGACTAGTTTTTCCAAAGAAGAGGTCCCCTGAATTCTGATGAATGAGCGGCCCAAGTCGTAGTGTGTTTCCAATTCTATAAAAAAAAAAACACCCCCCCCAATATATTGAATCATTAGGAAACGATTAGTAGTGATTTCACATAAACAGGTACATAAAAAACGACTATAAATTGGTACATTACCGCAAAAAAAAGCGGAAAAGTAATAATGTCGCCTTGCATTCCGTTTGCGGAGGACATTAATAAGGTGGAAACTTTTTAAATGGAATTATATTATCATGTTTATATCAAAATGTCTGTTCTTAAAAATCATAATTTGTTATTTATATCAGAGGATATTTATTAGCCGAAGGTTAGGTGAAATACAAGATAGTCGTGGTTTAAAGACATTGATTGAGGTGCGGGAGGAAATTGTGCTGATATTATTAAGAGTATGAAGGGTAAGTTTGGTATTATGTTCAGGCAATTAGTAAAAATAACTCTTTTCGAAAGTTCTGATGAGACGCAGTATTTATTGCCGATAAGAAATCAGATTAGCTTTGTTTAATATCATGGAAGTGATCATCAAATAACAAATATTTTTAATTTTTTAACTTGTATTTTTTTTTGAAGATGTTTTTTAAGTTTGAAACTTTCAAACTGAGCGTACAATTATATCAGGAGAGTATCATCGCAAAGATAGCAAAAATAATTCTCAGCAGTAGCATAATGATAAATAGAGTTATTACTAGTACGTTTAAAATAAAAACCAGTCATCACGGCTAAACTCATTCACGTGTAAACGCAAAAAACATCCGTATTGGAGATGGATGGCTGAGCTTTCGGCACTATTTAGCGAATGCCAATCAGAGCGGCAAGATTGAACAGTCATATGTGATGGAACATGTCGGGAATTGAAGAATCGTACTGGAACAAAGAATAATATTGTGGACAACACAGCAAACGAATTTCTCATGAAACTTGCTGAGGGAGAGCAGTGACTCAGTACCTGATAACAATGGTAAATAAAGGTTGCTCTGTATAAACCGTAAATAGTCATCAAACTTGGTTTGGTAAACATAACTTATTTTACACCCGGCTGTTTATTTTCGGATTATGTCGTATTTGATCTGTTTACAGATGAAGTTTTGAAGTCTCGTACCTATGAAGTTGGCCATACGCACATATCATGATTAAACTACAGCTTTTTTCATAATTTATTTTCTTGTTTCTGCGGTTTGTAAACATGGCTATTCATTACCTGTCAATCTGTCCTGGGTCTCATTTAACAGCAGCCTAATTAACTAATGACTATCGCTGATTACTCGACCAAGCCCACTTGCACCTGGTGCGTTACTCAACACACTCAAAGTGTGACTATTGTATACATGATACGCTGAAGGCAGAGTTAAAGGTGACTTGGGGTCAACGCTAATTGCCTAATTTGTCATTAATAAATTTAGTTTAGGGGGAGTCTACGCTGACAAGTTAATCAGTGTACGCATCACAGATGACACGTGATTTTTTCTTCAATGCGAACTTCACTGCTGCGGTAAATGAACAGATCATTCGAAGAGAGTTGTCATTGAATCAATACCAAATTTGGTGAAATTGTTCAAAACATGCGGTTTATTTACCATGTCAATATTTGAAGACTGTCCTGGAAGACTGTTGACATAGTGAGATCGCAGATTCATTCATTAATTCTTTCATTTGCTTCTTTTTGCCTTTTTTAAATTTGTCTTTCTTTTTTGTTTTTCTTTCTTTTTGTATTTCGTTCTTTCTTTTCTTTCTTTGTTTTCTTTTTCTTTCTTTTTTGTTTTTCTTTCTTTTTTCTTTCTTTGTTTTCTTGATCTTATTCTCTTTCTGTCTTTCTAGACTGTCTATCTGTTCGTCTCCCTCTTTTTTCTCGGTCTGTTAGTCAAGGGAGTTCTTCTCATCGGTCACCCCCCCTACACACACACACACACACACACACACACACACACACACACACACACACACACACACACACACACATACCTCCTCGGCCAAACCTGACAGATAACCAAGTCGACGTCCGGTGAACAATCAACAATATAAGTCACACCTGAATTTACAAATTAACCTGGTTTCCTGTGTAATTTGCCATAAATATACACTCGTCGTTCTCGGCAATAATAAAAATGGAAAGATGACAGCAAATATGGATGAGATCAGGAAGTCTGACCATCTAAACAAAAACTTGTCAAACAAATTGAATGCATCACTGAGCTTCACCGCTGGCGTGGGGAAAAGTCACTTCCTGATCTCTTTCTATTGATACTTAATTTTCCAAACCCACTGACCCATTAGTTAACATCCTACGTCACTTCTTTTGTTGCCTGCGAATCCATTCCTACGAATCGTTATGGCCCATAGTATTAAAACTCTAACAGATACAATTGCCCAGTGTGTAACGGTCAGGTCGACCTATTTCAAGATACCAGGCCCTAACATGTTTACAAACATTGCTGTTAGCTGGTCTATTGGAATTGGGTGCATCGGATTCATGAGGAAACTTGTATTGCATAAAAAAAAATATGTGACATCTATATCGACATTTATTGTCATTAACAAGTGATAAATGCGATGCAGCAAAAGCAGTATTACCAATTATAATTTGACATTGTATTGGCATTACTAATTGCTTATACATAACTTGGGGATTTGAGAAAATATGCTAGTAGGTTTTGAAAATAATAACATTTCTCTAAATAGATGATTATTTTCTTTGTGGCATGGTGCATGTACATAAATTGTGGTCGAGAAGTAGAGGAAGAGAGAGAGAGAGAGAGAGAGCGAGAAAGAAAGAGAGATATAGAAATTAACAAATAATGACTTTTTGACCCTTAAACTGTTATGTGAGTCATATCATAAAATAATTAGTATGCATCATTGGGACCGAACCTGTATTTCCAAATTATGTTACGGTCATGTGATAAAGTACGCTAACTTTAGGAAACCCCGTCTGATGAGGCGGTACTTCGCGGAAGTTGTAATCTGGCCCACTTCCTACGTATGGGTATTTTGCAACTTTCACACAATGAATATTTTTATATTTCTGGAAATAAACAAGTGATTTGGTATTTTCGAGGTTTTTCATTATTATACAACAAAAACAATTATAACGTCATTGGAAAAAGTGCAAATTGAATACTAGAGGCCAGCGTCTAATCGTTGCACATCAACCAACACCATCTACCAATCTTGGCCAAACCTTTCAACTGTATTTCATTCACACAATGAATATTTTATATGTTGGAAATAAACACGTTGTGATTTGGTATTTTCGAGGTTTTAATTATTTTATACCACAAAAACAATTTATAACGTCATTGGAAAAAAGTGCAAATTGACTACTAGAGGCCAGCGTCTTATCGTTGCACATCAAACCAACACCATCTACCCAATCTTGGCCAAGCCTAGGCCTTTCAACTGCATTTCATCATAAGTCACACAAATGACTTTGGGACGGGTGTCAGCCTAATTGTCAAAGGTATCAGAGATATAAATGCGCGTTCTCAAAAGTTTGCGCAAGAAACATTTGAGCTCTATGACATTTCTTAAATATTTTACACTGCAGCGTAAAATGTTCATCAAAACGGGAACAACCCTTTCTCTTGAGTAAAATAAACTCCGCTTTGTGTAAGATGTACTCAACTAAAATTTTTTTCACTGATGCGGTGACGTCTTTGCTAATTTTAACTGGTAGACATGGTAGAGGTGAACTCTTGACAAACTCTATACTAACCGTACTCTGAAATAGCAGATTGAACGTATGGTAGGCCACAACCTGTGACAGACAGACAAATGATATTTTTTCTTGAACTTGACAAACGATGATATCTGTTTCTAGTTTTAAAAGTGTTGAACAAAATGTGGTAAGTTGTGGTTATATGTTACGAAAATCGGGTAAGATGGGTCTATAGTAAGTTATGGCGAGGTTCAAATTAATTCACTGTGTAATAGGGCAATGGAGAGAAACCGCCATTGAGCTTGAAGCGAGGATTGAATTACATGAAGAGTAAAATACTTCCCTACAGGGGGGCTATCATACATCCATGGGGACTTGTTCATCATTAATCTATGGTTAGCTCGACCTCATCGTTTGCGATGCTACAGTTTATTTTTATGTGATTATAAAAATTATTCTAAAGATTTTTCTCGCTGATATATTTATTGAAGCGTGATTTCGGGCGTGATTTTGATAGGAGTTCGTGAATAATTTAGTGTTTGTCCCGATCAGCATTTGCCAAGTCTTCGTCATGTTTACGTAGAGCACTTATAAGCATAATCAAGTGGGACAACACTTATATAACTGATGTGCTTTTTTTCACGCGATTTTAAATATAATTGATTCTTACTTCACTAAGAATACTTAAAATCACGAGAAGTTTTAGAGGGATTTGAACCAGTCAGTAACCTTTCCGTATAGTCTCCATGTAATATATCTAAAACGTCTTCTGTAATGATCTCACCCGTGCAGTGCATAGTGCACCAACAGCTGATGAATGAAAGCCACTTCCCTCTGTCCTGAGCAAGACTCCCTATAGTCCAATCCAGGTTTACGTCTGCGTTGAAAATTCATTTCTTGGTCCATTTAGAGCAGGAGCAGAATATCATAAGGGGCCTTATTACAGAAAAGGTTTAACACCATGGGTAGTTCGTATGGACCCTCTACATCATGCTAGGTAGGTAGTTTACTCTCAAATTGTGGTATCACTTTTTCAATAGGGGCCAATTTAAGTTTACACAGGGTCAAAATATTAAATGCCCAATCATGTTGAAATGTTGCCATATGTCCATCTAATCATAACTTGGATTCCCAAATGTATACAAAAAGGATGTTGTACCACTCGCCCATGGTTTGGAGTGATAGGGTAAATGACAAAAAATGGTAATAAAAAAAAGGTCAATCTCAATTTGTACAGGGGTCAACATTAAACGTTAATCTGATTATATTTTAAGTAATTTCAAAATTATTGCCTGAGGTAAGGAGACTCCAAAAATATAGTTTTGATTATATAACTGCTTACTTATGAGATAAGGTCCAAAGAAGGTCAACACCAATTGGATGATGTTGCCCTATGACTTAATTTGTCGCATGACATGGTTCCTATGCATTGCATATGGTACAAAGTTTATTTGAACCTTCGCTAGATGAAACAACTTCGTTTACTTTTCCAAAATATGAGCACTTCTGATTTGACCCCTGTACAAAGAGAAAATTGACCTTTTTAAACATTTAGCCATTTCACCCTATAACGCCAAACCAATGGTCATTAGATGGTACAAACTATACATTTTTGGAATCCTAGAATAGACGGCATACATTTCAAACATGATTGGCGCATTGAAAAATTTGACCCGTGTGAAACTAATTGGCCCCTATTGGAAAAGTGAGACCACAATTCGAGAATACCTAACCTAGCATTGATGTAGAGGGTCCATACCTACTACCAAAGGTCTTAAACCTGTTCTGTAGTGAGGGGGGGGGGGTGAAACGATGATGTTTAACCTGGGTCCGTGCTGCTCTTCTAATAGGTAGTCTCCATATCCGCTTTGGTCTTACCCTCTTTCTCTGCTCTTGTCATGCTTGTGTGTCATTGTATCGCTGTCTATCGTGTGTCTGGTGCGTCCAATTTTCGCGTAGAACATGACCACCACAGTCTACGTTTATTTTTATTTTATTATTAATATCGTTGACCCCTGTTTTATCTTGTATCTTTGTTCGACATGGTTGTGGCCGATCTGATTTTAAGAATCCTGCGCAAACATCTCCCCTCAAATCCTTTCACTTTGATTCAATGGTTTTGTTTTGTTTTCAGTTCTGCCACAATATAATAAAAAATACTGTCGTACCATATTTGTTAGAGTTTTAATTGGTATTATTCGCATTGTTCCTTGATTCTATATGTTATTAAATTGTTAAAAGCGCTGCTGCATTCCAATTCTTAGGTTAATTTTGCTTAAAACATCCCCGTCCTCACGAAGGGTACTTCCATGTACCAAAAATGGTCACGACCCATTGAGTTCACTGCTTGTTGGTTTGTGTTTTTTCTTCATTTATACTATTAATTTGTCTTGTTTTTATTTGATCTGGTTGGCTCTGCATCAACTTTGTCAGTGTTTCTTGCATGTGTTTCTTGCAATCAGATCTCATTGCAAATTAGATCTTCGAGGTAAACTTATTTAACCATCTATTGCAATTCCTTGTTTCTTCATGATCCCGTCAATATCAAGCAAGATAAATTATGGTGAGAGGTATTGTACCCCCTGGTCAACTCCTGATGTTATCCGATATCACGTGCTTTTAATCAGTCTTACTGTGCAGCTGGACCTTCATACATGTCGTTGATTTTCGATCATGTTCAAATATTTCTTTGGTATCCCATCCATACTTCTAAGAATTTTCCACAATGTTGTCTCTGTGAATGCTGTCAAACGCTTTTTCGAATTCTCTGAATTTAAGTAGGTAGTTGGCTCTTCCGTGCAAGACATTGTGCGCACAAATGCAAAAATGTGGTCTGTGCAGGATTCTGCCTTCCTGAATCTTGCTTGCTCCAGCTCAGTAACTGCTTGTCCAGTGAGTCCTTCATTCTCTAAACAAGATTGAGAAAAATTCTTCCTGAAAATTGTTAGCATGGCGAACCCTCTCCAGTTTTCCGCACAAGGATAAATTTCCATCTTTGGTGGTTTTAAAACCAAGCCCCTTTCTGCATTACTTTGCGACTTTTTCAGAGTGACATATTTTGTTGATTATCTCCTGAAGGAATTTGCAGTGGTTTCCTTGCCACACGTTAGCATCTCTGCTGATGATTCCATTTGATTTCTCTGGTTCCTATTCGTCCATGTCAAGACCAATTTTCTGCTCAAAGAAACATGTTACGTTTTCAGGTGATTCCTGTTTAACACACTTTTGAGGTGTGCTGCCATCGCCATTCCTTTTTTTTTGGTTTTTTGGGTTTTTCTTCAGTTGATATGAGGTCCTTCTTGTTTTTACCCCTGTGTTTGTGCTTACTTTGTCTTTTCCTGAAAGTTGCTTGTGATCTTTAAGCCCATGATATTACTACCCGAGTTCGTCATTGATACTACCAGTCGCAGCGGCGATTGCATGAGCAACACCAGATTTGAACCAAGATCAAGTGTTGCATGTGACAGCCAGAATCGCTCGCTGCGAATGGAATTATATCATGGGCTTTATAGAGAGCATTCAGGTCTCTCTTATTGGATGCTTCCTTTGCTTATCTCAATGTACTGTTTACTGTACCTTGCCGTACACTCCTTTTGGGTTTTGATACTTTTTGAAGTTCTTTTGTTTCTGGTCTGGACTGTCTATACAAATTTCTCAATTTTCCTTCTCTGTACTTTGTTCCATGTTCCTTCTGCCATCCAGTCTTTCCTTATCTTTATTTCTCGTACCCCGAGTTAGTTATGGCACACTGTGAATGTTGTCTTTATTGTCCTTCAGAATTGTCTATTCCCCGTTGGAATTCATGAGTCAAGTATTGCTATTTATTCTTAATTCCGATAATAATTTACTTTGTTATTCTGCATACTTTCAGCTTACCTGTATCCAACTGCTTGTAATGCCTTGTTTGTTTCTTCTTAATTTCAGCTTCAACGTTGCTAATGATTAAGAAATGGTACATCCGCTCCTCTGTACGAACGAACATCTTTGTAGCGCGTTCCTTCATTTTATTTATTCATGATGAGAGCAATTTGATCCTGGTCTTCCTGGAAAGTCAATGTTGCCTTTTAATGCCATATCTTTGTGTTTGAAAAAGTGTCCTTCGATACCAGGTTGTTTTGATGTATGTGTCCTAAGTCTACAACGGTGTCATATACTGACCAAGGCCTTCTTGTGTCAATACTCTCTTTTGCCCGTATTGTCAGATCCCACTTTGGACTTAAAATGCCTGTAATGAATAATGTATCCTCCCACCATGAGTTATCAAGGCTTATAGATAAGCAAAATGTCTTTCGTATCATCGTGTCATCGTGGTGTCAGTGGGTGCGTAGACTTAATTGGTATCACGTGTTTCCATATGGTTGAAAACGAGACATTATAAGTGTATTATTTATTGGTTCCATTCACATACTGCTGTGGCTGTGTTTGTCCATAATTAGTGCCACACCTCCATCAATATTCTAGATGGGGCGCACTAAGAAGAAGTATGGCTTTTATTTTAAGCCGCAGTGACGTGCCTCTCAGGTTTCTGCGGCTTCAGCCCACGAATGTAAGGTAGGAGTAATGAGTGTTTGGTACAAGACATATTGGTGGGGAAGTCAGACCGAGGTCGGGTAGCCGGCCCACTGACGTGGGGTGGTGATGTTTCCAGTTTTTGGTGATTAAATTCAATTGGGAGGCGGTCATGGTCCCGTTGTAGAATTTCGGTTGTCTTTGGTTATTGTTGTTTTCCTGGTTGACGCATCATGACTGAAGGGACTATGCCAATTCCCAGTATGACAGTAGAAGTGTTGATGGTTCTACGCAGGTGCTAATGTCTGCAAATAGGCGGATGTGGAGGGGATGCAGTGGAGAGATCCATTTAGAATTGACAGGAAGAAAACAGCAGGGACTGAGTATTGTTCCTTGTGGAACTCTCGAACAGGTGTTATGTCCAGACGATTTGCCATAATGACAAACACCCTGCGTCCGTTTTATGAGGAATTTTTCCATCTAAACAGCAATGGATCTCTTGATGTCTAGTGATGTAACATCAGGGAAGGCGCTGGTGTGGTGCGTGCGAAACCTTCGAGAAGTCGAGAAGAATGGTATCGACTTCTCCTCGATCGTGCAGTGCCTTGACAAGATCCTGGGAGGTAGTCACTAGCTGAGCTTCGCAAGATCGTCCAGGGCAAATCTGGATTATGGCAGCACTTTCACATCACTCGGCATTTTACATTAATGTGATGTTTCTGTGCTTGACTTACTTTGCACTGTAATTTGTAATGTACATTAAGTTTCTTTGTAGCTTTAAGTCATTTATTCTGTAAGCGCTCTGAGCCTTTTGGAAATGGCGCATTAAATTGTATATGTATGTATGCATGATGTTCATATAATGCAACACTGGAATTAGTGGGGAAAAGAACCGGTGTGTGTGCGCATGATCGCATGAGGTTATTTACTGCAAATCTAAGTGTTTGAATTCTGAGGCCTCTCTATGGTTAAACGATTGTCTGTAAGGTTGTTAAACGCTTTAAGTGTTCTGGGTCTGAAGGAATACGGAAGCAGTCTTGTGATTTGGGATGTCAATATAGATCTGGAGTGGATCTTCTGGAAATCGCCTGGACCGGTCGTGGAAGAGTTCCGGCTGGGGAATGGAAAGGGACCCTGATTGTGACTTATGGAAGGTGGGAAAGTCTTGCAACCCCTTACGAATTGGGCCAAGTGTCGGCCAGTGTGCGGTCGAGTTGAGTTTCCTAATGAGGTTAGCCTTTTTCCTTGATAATTATCTAAAAATCGGCTGCACTTGACCATGAGAGTAATATGCATGGGATAATAAAAAGTTTAAAAACAACCCAAAAACAGGAAGTTTATCACTTGAAAGGCCTATTATGCTGGAGACCATGATGAAGTAAACATGTAACAGATTTAGATTCTATACGATATAGTGATGACGATAAAACCTTTTACCAGTAGATTTTATAATTAAACAGTTAAACATAGTTATATATTTAAATGCGGGGAACACTTAGCGATGCACCATTAGATATCAACGGAGCAGAGAACGAGAAGTTTAAGTCGGGAAAAGTTTCCAGCCTTTGTTTTCGGCCGATTTAAGAGGTTGAATAGGGCCGTTTTTCATCAGAGTGGCGAATTTTTTTTCTTAGTATAGGCGCTTGTTTGTTTTGTGTTGAAAAAAATCAGAACAGAAGAACTTTGACATTTTTTTTAAATTGTAAATTTGGTAGGGGTTGTTCCAGAGGCAGATGACACTTAGAAACATCTGTGCTGGTAAGAGAATTTTACAGTGTACCCAGTGGTGTTGGTTGTAGCTGTTGTGGTTAGCCCCTAGTTGCGTAGTCTGAATTACACACAGGCAAAAAGTTTTAAGGTTGCCACGGAATTAGTCCACATTGAAGCTGTATAAGTTTTCTTGACAATTGCTTGGAATATGAAGCCGGGGTTTTACAAAATGCAATTTCATTCGCGAACATTCCGTCGTTTTGTTATGTATATTATCTTCTTTGTTATTTGATTTGTAATTTATAATGTATAGTTTTATCATAGTGTTTATTTGGTTTTTGATTATGTAATTGTTTAATATGTTTCTTTTTATTTATTATTGAGGTTTTATTTTTACCTATTTCGTCATCTTTAATTTGTTTTTTCAATTTTTTATTGTAACGATTACTTTATTAATTATTTAGTGTGATTTTTATTTCTATATATTTTTCATTCGATTTTTTTTAGTTATAAGTATTTATTCAATCTTTGGTTTTTAAGTGTATTTGTGTTTATGCTTTGTTTTATTTTACTGATTTAGTCATCTTATTTGTTTAGTGTTAAATTATGTAATTTTTTTTCATTTTAACGCTTTATATTATTAATCTTTTTGGTAGACGGCTTTGATTTTATAATTTTAAAATACTTTTTATTATCTCCCGTTTATTTTTATTTTCTTACCAATTTTGGCTTTATTTTTTATTATTTTGTCGTTTTCTTTATCATTTATTTGTACTGATTTTTAAAATTTAGGTTCCATTTATTTTATTCATTTTCATTCTATCCTTTCAGGAGAGAAGGCGCTATATAAATATCTGTGATTATGTAAAGTATTTCTTTTTTTATTTTACTCATTTATTTTTAAGATATTCTAAGTCTAGGTACTGGATTTGATTGGTTTATTTTTTAAATAGTGGTTTTATTTTTCATTGGTTATTATTTTTCGTTTTATTTTTGAGTTCTAATTGGTACTGATTGGTTCTTTCTTCATTCCCGGTGTTATTGTAGGAATTTTAGTTGGGTTAGCATTTCTGTTTTATGCTTTAGGCCTAGCTTATGACTTTTGTGATGGACATGTGCGAAAAAAAAAAAAAAAAACATCTCTGGTACACCCAAACATTAAAATTTCAAAAATACAATTAATAAAACAAAAAATTCACCCCCAAAAAAAAAATCAGCCGAAAGTGGTGCTTCGACAAAGACCAACGGGTCCTATCTTAACGACTTCATATCTTAAGAAATCATTTGACATGTCTGCAGAGCCATCGAGGTAAGCCCAAACCAGGAAGTGGCCAACATTTCACTGAGGCGCCACTAGCTGTGTAACATTTCGCTAGTGTTACCGCAAACGCATTCTGGGTATTTTCAATGTACACACGTATTACTCCGGGGATACTACTGTCCGACCTCCAGAGAAAGAGGTATTGCGAGATACAGTATTTATCTCTACAAAAAATTCAGCTAGCTAAAAAACACGAACCTACTACTATAATCTACAAAAATATTTAGCTACAAAACACGAACATTAGGCCAATGATCATTGGGGGAAGGAAAATTACTACGGCCGATCTTCAGAGAAAAGGTATTGCGAGTACGTCTTTATCATCTACAAAATATTTCAGGCTAAATACAATAATATACATCTATCATCTACAAAAAATAGTTCAGCTAAAAAAAAAAAATAACAGAGGCATATGATGATCATTGGGGAAAATGACACACAAAAATTATATTCGTCCTTCGAGAGTCGTCCTTCGGGCACTGCCGCAATGATATCATTGTTAATTTCGTCAAAAAAGCTCTTCCAGGTAACCCCCCACTATTTAGCTTGCACGTCATAGCCCGGGACACGACCCACAAACGAATAGCTACCAATGTTGTGTCCAGTCAGAGCAACCTTGGAATACCGCTATTACCACAAGGGACCTTACCCAACTACCTCGTACAAATCGCCCAGGGGAATCAACATCATTTATTCCTTTTTGGCAGAAAATTTATTTTCACTACACTTTAAGCGCTTTTAAACAAAATCCGTTTCTAGAAAGCGCCATTTTTCAGATAATCTTTAAAGCAGTGATAGCTGGTCTATTACATACTTCAAAATTCCAGTACGTAAACAAACCAAACTTTCCATTTAAATATAAAAACAAACAAATTTTACAAAATATCAACGTTTTTTACCTAAAAACTTTATTTAAGCTAAGAAGTAAAACGAACAATTTCTAAGGGTGCGTCAACACCACCAGCATGGCAGTAATTTGCACGTTACCATTTTCACCGGCCGAGATTGTCCGACTTTTACGGAGATCCGCGAAACAAAAAACAAGCCCCAACCATGGCGAGTAATAAAGTAAAAAGTATATACGTCGCTACCGACGATAATGATGATGACGCTGACCAATGCTATATAGTAACTGTCATGCACTATATTCCACCCTACAATTGATGATAGTGAGGGCCCGTTGACTCGACAACGAACGATTAAACATTATCCTCCCGAAAGCTCAGAAGAGAGGGCTAGGGGCACGCCCTCCCCTGAGGTGACCAACCGCTCTGGCTTGTGTCTAGTAAGGACCTTAGGGTATCCGTCCTTGAAAGGTTTCTCGGTTTGGTTTCAAGGGGTACGATTTTCAACTTCCCCCAATAGTATGCAGCAATATCGCCTTGGAATAACGTTCAGCACACTTTTTAGTTAAATGGGATTGCGTTCTATCAAGATAGGCACGATTTCTGCAGGCCATATGGCAAGAGGAGTTCAGAATATTCTTCTGAACTTAAAATTGATATTTGTTAGTTTCGTAAATTCGTTAGACCACAAAAGTTTGCACCTAGAGGATATACCGTATATAGGAGAAATTCTGTGCAAGTCATCAATTTGCTTTTGCTAGATTGTGTCCCAAGCATCCAAAGATAGACCCTTTTTAGTAAACCAATTTAAGACCGAAAATAAGTGTTAATTCTATAAGAAAAGTTTAATCAGTTTGAGGAAAAAAGAGGAGTTGTAGCCAGCAAAATATCATTGCATAAACAGATAAGAAAATCAGGCCCATGTATAATTATTTTGAAAGCGCTATGAAAGGATTTAAGAGTCGGTCTCTAACTGGTGGTAGTAATTTATTGATATATTAGATCAATAGTATCGAAATGCTCGCGGATATAAATCATAATAATACCAAAAATAATCTTCACTAATGCCTACTGATTCCATGTACAAATGTAAAATGGCGAGGCGGGAGCGTTATTGTGTGTTTTGGTTTGGGGAATTTTTTTCTTTTGGCAGATGGGTGCTATGCCGGTTGTCGTAGGTATGCAATGGAAGAATAGGCCGGGTGTCAGGGGTTTAAAGACCACTATAGCGATTGCTAAATCAGCAAATCGAAAAATCATCAAAATCAGATTTTTGATGTGTATGTAACAAGTACATGTATCCGAACATACCCTGCAAACGATAAGACAGAAGCAACAAATAAGGACAGAATCGGATATTTTGTAGTACTGTCCGAACGGCACGTACTTACAACACGTAATTGGAATGAGAACTGCCTATCTTGGAACACGCCCGTTTTCTTCCTTTTCTGTCAATTCTACAGCTGGAAAGGTAAATATTATGAGTATTTTACAGGACTCATCCGTCACTTTGAAGCTATTCCTGCAAAATTTCAATATTTTTCAATCACTGAGAGTGTTGTCTTTAATGAGATGGACCCGTTTTCGAGGAAGATATGTGGATTAAGAAAAACGATTTGCTGATGTTTTGTGGGACTTAATAAAACTGAGTTTAAATTTACAAAAACTGAGCGAAGAAAGGCAATGCTTGGATAGGGAGATGTAGTATTTGCATGGGGACCGGGTCGCGACCGTGTATTTTTGTATTGATTTTTAAGTTATTGATTGATGTTTCGTTTCCGTCATAATTCTGCTAGAATTATGCATATAGGCCCATCTTCGAAAATATTAAATATGTAACATAATAACGGCCCGCTTGAAATCTGAATGAAGACGAAAATACATTGCGCTCGTTTTCCGGTATCCACGCAAACACCGCTCTCTGTGGTCAGTGGTGGTCCAGTGGTAATCTCACGCCTTCTGAAAATAGCATACGCAAGTGCGAGGGGAGGTAATTTGAAAAAATAAAAGGGTAAATGGCTGTGAACTTTTTTTTTAAATGGGGTTGTTGCGCCTCAAATCTTGACTTGCAAGAGTTAATTATTTGACATCGCACCCGTGCTTTTTGCTTTTATGTGCATTTTTCTCTCAGGATATACCTCCCTATCAGAGGACATGCATTTTTCCCCATGTAAACACTCTCATACCTTGCCTAATTATCCACGCGTTATCTCATTCTCCAATCCCAGACACGCATCAAATGTTCATTGGACACTAATACGTATCTGTCCATTACAAACTGCATTATAAACTTTACCAAGAAAACGATCTTTGCTGTTAAATAAGAGTATTCGCTCATTCCACGTTATTAAGCAATTAAATCTCGTCCAACATACAATTAAATTAGAAATTTGAGACATTCAAAGACGTAAGACATTGTAATAAAAATCGCCTCCCCCCCCACCACTCCAAACTAATTATCAGACGTTAGTATGTATATTGGAATTGGTTCCTTTTGAAAAATCCAAAAAGTGCTGACAGAAGACCGTAAGTGTCGACGTATTGGGGGGTAGGTACTGCCTTATGCCTTGGGAGAAAAATTTGAACTTTCTGTCAACCAGGTTGGGTGCGAGGGCGGAAAGTTGTTTAGGCTCTTCAAATTGGATATGTTAGCGTTGTGAAGTCTTCTCAGGGCCGAAAGGCTTGTTTTGTTTTTGGTGAAGGAAAAAGGTGGAGGGAATTTTGGGATGATTTTTGAGGCAAGTTATTTCAAGAATGGAGTGTTTTGTTTTCGTTCTTTCGGCCTCGGCACGTGGAATAGTCTGTTCGTAAATAGGGGTTACATCACTTAGTAACGTGGTGATATGTACGTTTGCGGAACAAAGGGCCTGTATGATTTTTCACTGATGGAATCATGCATATAGGCCCACCCTTCTAAAATATTAAATATTTAACATAATAACGGCCGCTTGAAACTCTGAAATGAAGACAGAAATACATTAGCGCTCGTTTTCCGGTATCCACGCAAACACAGCTCTCTGTGGTCAGTGGTGGTCCAGTGGTAATCTCACGCCTTCTGAAAATAGATACGCAAGTGCGAGGAGGAGAGTACTTTGAAAAACTGAAAAGGTAACATGGCTGAACTTTTTTTTTTAAATGGGTGTTGCGCCTCAAATCTTGACTTGCAAGTTAATTATTTGAACATCGCACCCGTGCATTTTTGCTTTAATGCTGCATTTTTTCTCTACCATAGATACTACATCTCCCTATCCCAGTACATGCATTTTCTTCCCCATGTAAACACTCATTCATACCTTGCCTCATTTATCCACGCCGTATCTCATTCTCCCATATCCCCAGACACTGCATCAACATGATTCATGGACACTAAACGTCTCTGTCCATTAACACTGCATTTATAAACTTTACCAAAGAAAACGAATCTTCTTCTGTTCAATAAGAGTATTCTATCATTCCACGTTATTAAGCAATTAAATCCTAGTCCAAAATACCAATTAAATTAGAAATTTTGATACATTCAAAACTGTAATACATTGTAATTAAAACTCGCCTCACCAACTCCAAACTAAATTATCAGACGTTAGTCTGTATATTGGAATTGGTCTACTTTTGAAAATCCAAAAATGTGCTGACAGAAGACAGTAAGTGTGCACGTATTTGGGGTAGGTACTGCCTTTTGCATTGTGAGAAAAATTTGAACTTCTGTCAACCGTTTTGGGTAGAGGGAAAGGTGTTTAGAGCTATAAATTGGATATGTTATGCGTTGAAGTCTTCTCCAGGGCCGAAAGGCTTGTTTTGTTTTTTTGTGAAGGAAAAAGGTGGAATTTTGGACGATTTGTGAGGCAAGTTATTTCAAGAAATTGAGTGTTTTGTTTTCGTCTTTCGGCTCGTCACGTGGAATAGTCCATGTTCGTAAATAGGGGGTAAAACTTAGTAACGTGGTGATATGTACGCTATTTGCGGAAATAAAGGGCCTGTATGATTTTTCACTGATGGTGAAATTATCCATTAGAGATTTGCAATGTTTTATTCTTTTATAGGCTATAGGAAAAAACATTTCATGATGTAGTGTATATGTAATTTAGCTTGCTTTTATTCTCGCTAAATATTACGTTCTCTGGCTGTTAGTGGTCGTGTCATTTGTGACCTCGATCTGTCTTCCATGTGCTTGTAACCTAATGAGCAGATCACACGTAATGATTGCAAGTTCCTTTGTGGCGCAGCGGTCTAAGGTATCTGTCCGTATGTTTTTTTTCGGTTGGTCCAGGGTTCGAAATCGGTTAAAAGAAGTTTGATTTCATATTGTTTTATTGTTGTTGTTTAGTTTTGTTCTTGTTTGAGCTGTTTGTTATCAGTAAAGATGTGCCGTTGTTTTGCTTTTTTCTCTTTTTTCCCCCTTTTTTCTTTTTTCCCCCTTTTTTCTTTTTTAAAAACCTACACTGCTTAAAGTGAATGAGTGAATGAGTTACAATGAGTGAAAAAAGAAAACGCTAAAAGAAAAATAAAGAAAAGGCAAATAACAAATAAGAATTTAAAAGAAAAACAATATTAAATTAAAATTAATTAACTATTATAAGCAAATTAAATAAAAACAAAAATTAATAACAAAAGTTAATGAACAAAAATAAATGTAAAAATACTAAAAAACGCAACTAATTGAAAATACATCAATAAACAATGTAGTAAAATAAAAATGAACTAATAAAAAAAAAATCTTTAAAATAATAAAAAAATAAAGATAAATTGATAAACTACTTCTAAATATAAATAATTACAAAAATAAAACTACAAAAATGTTGCAACTAAATGTTTAGGTAGCTTATCATGCTTATTATGAACCAGTTAATGAATCAAAGCAAAACACTGCAAAAAATTAAATTAAACGCAAACATGTTTTTAGAACACTTAATATTCAGTGTAATTCATTCCAGTATTGTGGGTCCATTGTTCTTATCTCTCTTGATGCAAAACTTGTTTTGCAAAGTCTAACGTAAAACTCATCTGTGTTTCTCGTGTTACGACTGTTTCTATAATTAAAGTAATTAAAAAAGACATTTGGAAGTTGGTGTGAAACAAAATTGTACATTTAACACCCCAAGATCGAGTTTGTATAACATAAAATACATAAGCAAAAAAATAAAAAATAAACAATTATAAAATTTAGTTGGAAGCATATGAAAAATACACAAAAATACACGTTGATAAAATATGAAAAGCAAGGAGTTTGTTGACTTTGTTCAGGAAAGATGTGGCGTGGTATTATTAAAATACTACTTAAATAAAAAAGTTATAGTAAATAAACAATGAAACTTGAGCATAAATACGAACAACGTTAAGTAATTAAAAGTTTAAAAGAAATTAAGAAAAATTAAAAGTTAAAAAAGAAATTAAGAAATAATCAAAATATCGAATACGAAAAAAATCAATGAAACAATAAAATAAGCATTTAAAATGAACAAAATATGACAAAATAGTAAAACTAAAAAGTAATACAAATTAATTTAAAGAAATAAAACCTGAATATTAAAAATAAAAAAAATAAATGACAAATACATTTAAAAAAAGAAAAATACGAAGAAAAATGTTTTTAAACAATTATAGAAATAAAAAATAGACAGAAATGTGACAAATAGTGACCCAAAATAAAATAAGATTTAACAAATATAAAATAAAGAAAAAAGTGGAGAAAATGATCAAAAAACAAAATATACACACAATTTAAAAAAAATAATTAAAAATATGTTGTTGTTTTTATATTTTTATTTTTCCATTTTTCAATTTGGTGAAAATGAAAACCTGAATTGGGTGGGCAAGGGTTGTGTTGGTGGAAGGGGTGATTGGCAAACACTCATGTATAATGTGGAACCCTGACGTTGTTGGAAAGAGAACCCCGGGGCAGTTTGGAAAGGGAACTCTGGGTAGTTGAGAGGGTAGTTGAGAAGGAAATCTGGTAGAGGTTTCATGGTATGCAAATTACTAGGGGATCCATCAAGCCTAAAAGGCTCAAAATAAGGTTGAACCCTACTCAAGATACACTAAAAGATCTGAAAGGTGATTTAGGTCAATTCGAGGGCGCTGAGTTCAAATCTGCTGCATGCAAAATTGATAACTTGGTGAAAGTGGTGAACTTCTTGTTTTAAAGGGACACTATCCGATTTATGTTTGTTCAAGACGTAACGTATGCAACTTTGTTAGAATTTCAACGGCACATAAAAGGTTCGGGGGACATTACCTTGTGGGATTTTTGTTACAAAATGGTGAAAACCTTTAACGTTAAATGATTAACGGGGTACTTACCTGATTTAGAAGCTACCAAAGTAAATCACTAACTTGGGGCATATTATCGGCACTATAAACCTTTAACGTGGATGGTAATTTTATTTTCAAAAAAACAGTTGTGGCATGATATGGGTCAAATACCTATGAAGAATCATTAAAATTTTAGATAGACCATTATTTAGACAAGATATTTTCGCGCTCACAAGCAAGTAATATTAATATGAATAATAACAACAACGCCAGCCTTAAGTGTGCAAGTGCGAGTGTCTTGAGATCGAATTTCGTCAGTATTTTTTTGTGTTTGATTTTTTTATTACCTGTACTGGTCTTCTCGGAGGGCGGGGGAAAAGAAGACATACACCAAATTAGCACCAGACCCACATAATCAAGTCCCTGCTTAAACAAACAATAAGTTTACCATATATATATATTATAATAGTTACAATAATATAATACATCGTCAGTACTTTTGATCCATTGGCGCAGACATTTTCATTAGGGGAAGGGTGAGAAGGCCGGGGCCAATGAGGGCATTTGGGGGGGGGGGAGGCCAAATACGTTATTCCCCAATGACACCTGTAATCTACCTTGCTTCATGGCTGACTGAGCGCTTGCCCCCCCTGCTCCGCTGGTTACGTCACTGTCTTGATCAGATCTTTATATTGAACTTTGTTCTTTGAAATGATGAATTACTCTAATTGCATATATAATAGTTCTTGAAACAAGAGAAGATAATTATGATTGTAGGGGAATGGTCTGTAAAAAGAGTAAGTTTGTTGAAAAACACCCCATTCCTCTGTCGTAATTAATGTTGTAAAATATGCAAATGTAAACAGATAATGAGCTGGTGAAGTGAATGTAGTTTTGGTTTTCGTCTATACTACTAAATGCCTACTACTAAAATGAGATCTGTCTGTCTGTCCGGCTATGCGTTATGCTTTGACATATGTGGCTGATATTTGGCACAAAGGTAGGGGAGAACAGTCTGACCTTTGTTTGCAGGCTTTCAGAGTGACCTAAAAGGTCAAAGGTCATCTAGAGGTCCATTTGCATAGAAATGTCTACAACCACCAAATTTGGTCAAAAGGGCCGATGAACAGAGCACAGAACAAATCTGAGGTCAAAGGTCATACATACGAAAAGTTTCGCAGCCATAAAGTAAAGTCGGCATAACGATGGCTTGGTACACTTGGTGTAAAGTGCGATACTGTCTCTTTCCATACACACTTAAAAATAGGTAGTCAATTTGACTCCCGATGACGGTCAACTATACACCATTTTAGTCAATTTTTGACTACTTTGAAGTCATTGTGTACTAAAGTGTAGTCCTATATAAACCTGTTACATTCAGAAATTACTACAAATTAGTACAAAATGACTTCGTTGTAGTCAAAAATTGACTACAAAGTGGTTGGTGTATAGTTGACCGTTATCAGGGGTCAAATGTGACTACCTATTTTTAAGTGTATACCTTGCCACGATCAAAGGCGATCAAAGCAGCACTAGTTTCAGCGATCCTGTTAACTTCTGAATCGATGTTGACGGAATGGGGTAGGTAAGTTGTCTGCAGCAGGAAGCTTTTCATTATTGGCAGTGATTGTTGGTTCAACATAGGGCTTACCAGGAGCTGGTTGGTAGCTAGGAAGGGCTCCCAGACAGTTGTGAAGGTGGTCTTGGATAGTTCGAAATGAAGAAAAGACCTTGGGACTTTGGGGCAGCTAGTAAAGGGGCCCTGGTATTAGTTGCAAAGGGGCCCTGTGGTCGGTAGTCAGACAGGGACCCTAAGGTGGTGACAAAGTTTACTAATGCTACAGGTAACGTCTGATAAGGTTCCGCACGGAACCCAACAACCCTAACCTTGGTACTCCCGCCGCAAACCGCGAAAGCCGAGAACCGCGAAATTCTAGTTTGTTTTAAAATTGGTTTACTGTATACCTTTTAACACATATCTTCTAATTATGGCGACTTTCTTGGGTAATCCAGAATTTATTCAACATTGTGTTTTTGTTTTGTTTTCTATTTCAAAATCGATTGAAATTTGGGAATATCTGTTTGTCATGCATAAATATATCGCGGTCCTCGGACCGCTAGTGTCGCATACCGTCGTGGTTTGTGAATGATAGGCCATATGACCTTTGACCTTGACATGTGACATTTTACCTCATAAACAAATGAGGGCTTGCATGTAATATCCATAAACCAAGTTTGGTTTCAATTGAACTTCAACTTTTCAATTCAAGCGCGGCCAATTTTACATTTTCAGACTATCTTACAACTTGACCTCACATGGTCTTTGAACTTGGTATGTGACCTTTGACCTCATCAACAAATGAGGCTTCCCACGTTGCACCTATGACTCAAGTTTGGTTTAAATCCATTGAAGTATGCGGATATTACAGGCAAATGTTAACCCTTTTTCACAACAACAACAACAGACTACATCAACAACGTTGACATATAACAGCAGATAACAAAACAACAACAACAGTGACACAGTGATCCTTCCTGCTTAAGACCAGGCGACACAAAAAAGGATCGTGCTCAAATCACGAAATGAATCTTATCAGTGCAATAGCAAAAGTAGCATTACTTCAATATCATTACTTTATGAACATATGACAACATTATACACGTGAATTGGAATCGCATATTTTTGTAATATTGGGCGGCCCTTCACTTTGACAAGTCATGCCCTTGCTGCAGTTAATTTTGTGTCCGTCTTTCTGATTATTGGCTTTAGGTGATTGGAATTGAAAGAATGACTCCGTTGGTGTCATGTCAGCAACCTTGTTAAAACATGGCGGACAGGGCCAAAATGGACCAGTCAACATTGAAGCGTTGTCATGGTTGTACCAACCGTATAGCGGTGATGTTAGAAACGGTTTGCGATGATAATTATTGTTAAAGGAAGTACTATGAAATACATTATACTTTTCCTATTTTAACATGGTTAAAGGATTATACTAACAGAAAGACGTTGGGCTCTAAGAAAACCAGTCTTAATATTCCTATAACCACTTGAAAATGTTTCAGATTTTTTAAAAAAGGACTTCCGCCCATAAATAAATCTACCCATTTTTCAACATATTTAAAGTTAAAGGGTGAGAAAAAAACGACCCTGATGGTGTCCGCCACTTTGAATTTTAAATAATAAATATCTAACATATGTTTGTGTCCCGAAAGCCTTATGTCATATCTTAATTTGCTGCAAAGATAATCCAAGCGGTTAAATATAGGCGAGTTACCGGAGCGTTTAAATCAAGAGTTCAGCTTCTATCCACGGATTGACATTTGAATGCACGGCGGCAAACTTTAGCAATGACTCACCAAAAATGATGATAATGGTATTGTCTATATTATGTCAACTAAGTGGTATCTTAATGGCGTAAAAGCCAGTAATAATGGCAAGTTTATTTGAAAACATTGAAGATGTGGCATATTTTGGTCTACAAATATGAAATACTTTAACTCAAAAGGTGGTATTATGATCATTCAAACTCCTTCAGAAACTGATACATGTATCAAGTTATTTATTCTGCAATGATTTTATGAGTTATGAGGACGTACAAAACGTTGAGAGGCAATCGATGGGTAAATTGTGACTGTCTTTTGTGAGGTTAAATAGTGTCATATTTATTCGGCAGTAATAAATAATCAGATTTCTTCTGGACCACTGATTGGCTTCGCGAAACGCCGTGCGATTGGATGTATATAAATCCGTGGACAGGGCGCGAAACCGACTACTATTGATTCACACGACTGTAGCGCGAATCATACGTAACCGATTCTGATCTTTGCGGCAAAATAAGATAATGAATATTTAAGCTTTCAATGATACCTCATATGTTACATAATGTTTTCATTACAAATTCAAACTGGCCAACACAATGGGTCATTTTTACTCACCTTCGATTAATGCTCTAATCACATTGCTTTAAAAACCTTACTTGTCCATCTGATGCTTAAAGCAATGTTTTTAAAATATAGCAAGTAGAGCCTATATGCTTTAACAAGATAGCTGTAGCTGCTATAGCGGCGGTATTGAAAAATGTATATGGATGGGTCACATCAAAAAGGGGGCAGTGGGGGGCCCCCCCCCGGTCCCGCCCCGCCACTGCACGTTGACTGATTTTCTGAATTTGGTGTTACTTTATGTAGATATTTTTAAGGTTTAAAATGTCACGTTAAATATTTCTCCTGTTTGGGTGTCTTGAAACTTAACGTTACATTTGCACTCTCTGCTACTTAATTTTCACATGGTAATAAGTGTCACTAGTTGCCCCACAACAAAACGTCAAAAGTACAATTGACAGGTCTACTAGCTGCAGATGGCAAGATAGTCAGAGTCATGTACTTCCAGTTTGAATTGAGCTTTGTTTGTTTTTAAAAAATGTAGGGTCGGGCCACTTTAGGGTCAGTAAAGTAGTTAACGCCATAAATTTTTTTTGGCCTGCTGAGTCCTGGCCTGGTAAACCAACAGGTGTGAACTTTCTTAGTAGTTAATAGTTTATGAAACCAATTTGGTTATTCCAGATCGTTCTAGGTCTACACACATTTATCACCTTATGACATGGCTTTGTGCAGTCACAGAGACTGGCATGGTAGCCGAGTCAAGTCTACCCAAAAAAATCATAGGCCTACAATCTAGGGTCCGAGACAATTCACAGAAATGCATAAATTTTATAATTTTTATTTTAATAATTATTGTTACTTTAGTTTGGTTTTGTTTACCTTTTTGCAGACAATTGGGTTTTTGTTATCAAAAAATGCGATCAAAACCAATCCCAAAAATACATAAATCAGATCTACTGCCAGAAACGGTTTGACAATTGGACTAGCTAGTTATTTTCAAAATTTGCCCCAATTTCGAGAAAAAATGCAATCTGTCAAAGAAAAGAGGCATCTCAGGGTCTTTTAATTCCACGTGGGCGTGCAAAAAAAAATCAAAAAATGCGAGGGATGAATTAGTATTCTGCCACCATTAAAAGTCGCACCTCAACATGCGGTTATTCCCGTGGCAGAATACGTAAAGTCTTTCCATAGTAAGATGAAAATTACCTTCTTTTCATCTCACATGATAGTCAAGAATATTGTTTAAACACTTTACAAATACTTACGGAAAATATTGCAGCCGGTTTACGTTTGTTGGTCTCACAGTCCGTTCGGTCCGTTGCCAATTCGGATCAGTCAATTCGGTCTCTCGGTGGTCAATTCGGTCCCATGTCAAGCGGTACCATGCCAATTCGGTCCCATGGAAAAAAACACGTACACCTTTTCGGTCTAGTAAAATATTCACCAATCGGCCTCAATACCGTCAATTCGGGTCCCCATGCCAATT
>JAMKCH010051182.1:0-39405 GCA_023653785.1 Ophioderma brevispina
CCATTTTGGTTTCCGCCGCATTTTGGTTCACATCTTCTTCTTAAGATGATGTGCATTATATTCTTTAATGGCCATTGTTTCAATAACAACCTTAGGGAATCATAACAAAATCAAGAAAAACATTCATTTCTTGATATCAAATTATATGCTTCAAATTGGCCGCCATTTTGGATTTTCGTGCCATTTTGGTTCATTTTGCTAAGGTAAACAATAGAATTAACCATGTGGAGTGTCAATCAGGGTCTTTCTGTTCTAAAATGCACCGAAACACAATCAATTGGATCATATAATGAAACGTAGAAAACACTTCAAAACCTGAATTTTAGCATTGGCGGCCATTTTGAATTTGGCGGCCATCTTGAAAGAAATTAATTTGGCCCTAGACAGATTTTTAGCATATCAAGAGCTACATCTGTGCCAAATTTGGGTACTTTTTCCCCCAAAAGGCAAATAGTTTTTATATCTTGCACCATTCCTGCATGACACAGTCATATCTCATTATTGCCGTCATTGTCAACATGGTCCCCCACCATCGTATATCACCATGTTTCTTTCACGTCATTATCGTCATTAATTAGAATAAAAGCTTATGATGATGATCTGATGCCAGCGGATGATGCTGCTCAACATCGGTGGGTTGGGGTGCCAGGGTTGTGGGTGGCGGAACGCAAACCCCCCCAAAAAAATGGCAAAGGTCCGCTTTACCCAACCATGTTGAACGGTTCGCTTTTGCCATGTTGAAACGGTCCGCTTTGTTGTCATTGTAAACTTGATTTGCGCGCCGTTTAGAAGTAAGGGGTGTGGTTATCTGAATATATCTGAATACAGTGGGTCAACACAACACAACACAAACAATCTTGGTCAAACACAACGCATGACTACCATTATTATACCTTTTTTTGGTTAACACGGCGATGATGTGTCATCGGTCCCTACCCCCCTCCCCCCCCCCCTCCCCGCGCTTCAGAATTTGGATGCGACGGTCAAAAAATTGGGGCAACCTCGAGCGCAGCGACCGAAAAAAAATGTTTCTCGACAAAAAAGGTCCACTTCGGGTACTCCGCACCCCCCCCCCCAAAAGAAATTCCTGGCTACGGGCGCGGGCCTGGGTGCCTTAAAACGGTTTACAAATGATTACCCAACTTATTACAGCAGCTAAAAATGTAGTAAAATTGCTTTGACTTTTGGCTTACATAAATGCCTTGAAAATGAAACAATGGCGATTGTCATTTCTTCAAGTTCAATATAAAACAATAGGCTGAATTTTGTATTTGCTCCTATATGAAATGAAAATTCACAATTTCTGTACTATAGAAAGATATCCCAGCTTAATCCTTCACATGGGGAACATTTTTAATATAGAGTTCTACAATAGTGCAAAAAATCAGAATTTTCACATATTTTTTGGGACCCTGTTTGTGAAATTCTTGTACCTTTACAAATCAAGCCCCACAGGCAAAAGAATATGGTTGTTTACATTTTGGCCAATTATACCTCCGGTTAACACCCCCTTTTTTTTTAGATATAGCAAATTACTTTTCAGGATGTTTGTGTAAAGATAATAATGTGCACTATTTTCAGTCCCAATGATGCATTTAAAATTGACTTTTGGTACAAAATTATTCTTGCCTTAATTGACGTACACATCATGAATTAGCCATTTTATAGAATGTACCATTGGCCCTTTTTGCAGCATTTGGACTTCTGGGGAATGTAAGATTCATAACTTAAGCAAAAATAAAAAAAAATATTTTTCTATCATTTAATTGTAAGCTAAGACTATACAAAACTGTTTTATAACTTACTGTCATAAAACAAGGAGCTGAATGTGTAAATGAATTGCAAATGAAAAGCAACATCATTTGTGAAATAGCAATTTCTCCTTATCTGTATAACGGTAAATCATGCTAAATTTAAAGTTAATGTTTTATTTATTTTATAATATTACGTCGCAGGTAATCTGAACAGTAAATATGGCTGTGTATCATTATATAATTTTGTAAAAAATTACTCTGAAGAATTCGTGTGAGGAAAGGATAATAATGATCATGGAGAACTGTTACACAGAGTACCCCCAATTTTCCGTTATAAAAGGAATTTTATTTTAAAGGTGGCCCCCACCAAATTACAATAGCCCATAGAGTAGTAAACAAACTATTTTCCATTCTGTAACAGGATCGTATTTTGGGGTGCTTCCGATCTCCCTTGGGGTTCAAGTCAAAAACATGTCTATTTTCGCTTTAGAGGTTCTTCCGCCCCGGGGTCCCTTCAAAAGCCAAGTCTAGATATGCGGGTGCAGTAAACAAACCATTTTTGGCATCTACATCAGAATGGGAAAAGAGTCTGTCAAAATATTTTTGCGTATGAGGTGAGAACAATACAAGCGTTCCAAAAATACAAGCCGTTTCCAAAAATAGTACCAAAATCTAGGTTTGATGTTGTGAAAGGTGGGGTTGGAGGCTGAGAATGGTGGTGCCCTTTAAAGGGCAATAATTGTGTGAGAAATGTACATGTATTGTTAGGTACAGTCCAAATTTTGCCACTTATCTTTAAGGCCATTGGATTTTCTTGGGTATTTTTATTTTGAGCAAGTGATTAGATGTATGTAGCCGTAGCCTGAGGGATTGTAAGAAACAGTTACAACATTGTAAAAATGATTTACCTTTGTAACATAAATGAAAAGACGGACTATGAACTACAATGGACTTGCTTTCTTAAAAAAATTTGTTTTCTCGACAAAAAAGCGTCCACTTATGGTAAATCCGCAACCCCCCACCCGAATAAATTCCCTGGGGCTACGGGCGCGGGCCTGGGGTTGCCTTTAAAACGGTTATATGATTACCCAATTATTACAGCAGCTAAAAATGGTAGTAAATGCTTTGACTTTTGGCTGTACATAAATTGCCTTGAAAATGAAAACAATGGCGATTTTCATTTTCTTCAATTTCATATAAAACATAGCTGAATTTCTTATTTGCTCCTATATGAAATTAGAATTTCACAATTTTTGTACTATAGAAATATATCTCAGCTTAATACTTCACTGGGACATTTTAATAGGAGTATAAATAGTGCAAAAATCAGAATTTTCACATTTTTTGGGACCCTGTTTGTGATGTGAAATTTTCTTGTACCTTAACAAATCAAGCCACATGAATGATATGGTTGTTTACATTTTGGCCATTAATTATACCTCAGGGTAACACTTTAGATATAGCAAATACTTTCCGGATGTTGTGTAAAGATAAATATGTGCACTATTTCAGTCACATGAGGCATTTATAAAAAAAAAAAAAATGACTTTTGCTACAAAAATTATTTCTTGACTTGAATTGGACGTACACATCATATGAATTAGCCAGATTATAGAGGTGACCATTGCCCTTTTTGCACATTTGGACTTCATGGTGATTTGTAAGATTCATAACTTAAGCAAAAATAAAAAAAAATAATTTTTTTCTATTCATTTTAATTGATAAGATACGATATACAAAAACACTGTTTTATAACTTAATGCATAATAAAACAAGGAGCTGAATGTGTAAATGAATTGCAATGAAAAGCACATGCATTGTGAAATAGCATATTACCATCATGTGACAACGGTAAATCATCTAAATTAAAAGTTAATGTTATTTTATTTATAAATTACGTCCAAGGTAATCTGAAAAGTTAAATTATGTCTGTGGATAATTATATAATTTGGTTGAAAAAAAAAAAAAAAAAAGGTACTCTGAAGGAATTCGGCTTGTGAGTTGTGAGGAAAAAAGGATAATGAAATATCATGGAACATGTTACACAGGTACCAATTTGAAGTTATTAAAAAGGAATTATTGTAAAGGTGCCCCACCAAATTACATAGCCCAATAGAGTACTGTACAAAAAATATTTTTCCAGTACGTAAACAGGATCGTATTTTGGGGTGCTTCGACTCCCTTGGAGTTCCAAAGTCAAAAACATGTCTATGTTCGGCTATTTAGAGGTTCTTCCGCCCCCGGGGTACTTCAAAAGCCAAGTCTAGATATGCCGGTGGTGTAAACAAACCATATGTTGGAATTCGAGCACAGAATGGGAAAAAGAAAGAAAGTCTGTTCAAAATATATTTTGCGGATGAGGGTGAGGAGAAAAATCAAGCGTTCCAAAAATACAAGCGTTCCAAAAATAGTACCCAATCCAGGTCTTGATGTTTGAAAGGTGGGGTGAGGCTGAGGATCGGGTTGTGCCCCTTGAAAGGGCAATAAGTGTGTGACAAATGTACATGTATTGTTATGTACAGTCAAGTTGCCCGTAGCTTTATGCCATGATTCTCTGGGTATTTTTAATTTTGAGCAAGAGATTGCTTGTAGCCGTAGCCTGAGGGATGTAAGAATACAGTTACACCATTGTAAAATAATGATACCCTTTTTTAACATTAAATGAAAGACTGGACTATGAAATACAATGATGGTTCTTAATAAATTATTTGTGGAAAGAAGTGTTCATTGGGCTCTTGAAAAAAAGCTGCCAATGCATCATGGGAAAAGATGACAATGTCAATTGCTATAATTGTATGCCAATTGACGGGTATAGTGTGCTTGCAAATGCAATGTTTGCTTAGGTCAATGGAGGATCTTGCAGGTGTTCATTGTTTCAGTTAGTTGCCTATATTAGTGAAAAGAAAAATAACAATAAATTATAGAAAAAATAAAAGAAAGTAATGTGACAGATTGATTGTTTGTTCGTGCTGTTGGAAAATAAGAGGGGGTTGGACTATGTAGTCTTTGAGCGGGTGACATATGGCCGCGAAAGATTAACTTTTAAGATTTAAATTTAAAGGGACTTAAAAATTGGTAATCATTTTTTGTAAGAACTTCACTTTTAAATTTTTTTTCTGATCCAAAATTGTTTTAAAATAAAAACTCTATTTGTAAATAAAAGATACTGCTTCCAATACAGATTATTATAAATTTTGCTTGTATTCAAAGTAAAATAACAATTAATAAAAATAATTCATAATCCCAAAATAAAAAATACATTGTTGATAGTTAATGGTAGTTATAAAACACAACCCTAAAATGAGCATATTGAATTTTGAAAATTATAGGAACACTCTTATAAAAATGAAATTCAATTTACGACGTGAATGAATATCTTTGACCGTAAATCATAGAGCGTGGAATGCATATCCATTTTTAACCATTATGAGGTTTTATACGTAAACGTGACGAGTCTTACATCACCAGCCACGAGGCACTAATAGCCTGGGAGCTAGCATTTGTAACACATCTCAAGTCCAAAAGGTTTGTTTGAGTGATTAAATAATTTTGACATTCTACAAGGACTCCCTAAAACCCAATTCGTAAAGTGTTCAAATGGTGCCTTTAGGAGAGGGAGCCAAGACAACGAATTGTCAGGGGTCAAATTTTTAAATTGATTCATCATGTTGAAAAGTATACCACAGTATGTTGTCTACCATAATGATTCAGAATATTATTAAGACTGGATATAATGTGTGAACCATCAGCAAAATTACATTAAGTAATGTCTATGGCCCCAATAAAGATTAACCGCTTTTTTTTTTTAAATATTCCATAAGAAATGATGAATTTGATTGTGGTAATCAATCATTTGTGGTGCGTATTTCAACAATTGCGTCCTTGATCCAATGAATGGAATAAAAAGGGGGTGCCCGTCACAATCTCAATTGTAATTCCTCGGTAATATATTCAGATGTTATCTCTGGGCTTATATCTATCGATATTGGATAAAGAGAAACCCAGGGTTCTTAACTTACGCTGGCACTCAAACATAATCCTCCAATACAGATGTCGCTCGGATTTCTTTTTAGTTTCATCATTTTTCACATTTCAATTTGCTTAGCTCAGATGGCAATTATTTCTAATGATTTCTACTTGGTTTATTTAAAGGATCATTGTTCAAGTGGATATTAATATGGTTACGACAAATCATGCTCGCGGGGGGCGCGGCTTCTGTAAATTTAACACATCCCTTCTTCAGGATGCAAATTATGTTATTCTGTTAAAAAATGGATTAATGAGTTTGTTCGTAATCCTGATAATGTTTTGAATCCAATTTGCGTTGGGACTTTTTGAAGTGTCAAATTAGATCTATGACAATGAAATCCATGCTATTAATCCAGCGAGCGTAAATCTCGTGAAGTTAAATTAGTTCGTCAAGCTGAATTGAACTAGAAGTAAGTACGGAATATTGAATTCCTCGTAATAATTTAAATTGCATTAAACTTAATTGAATGTAAACAGAGTTGGAAGTATTGTACAATAAAAGGTCTGAAGGGTGTATAATACAGATCAGGCAAACTGGAATCTGAACCTGGTGAGCGTAATTCCAAAATACTTCATCAATTAGAAAAACGAAATCAAATGCAAAAAGATAATTTCAAAGTTAAATGGTAATTCCGATACTCCAATAACTGATGCAGATGCTATTCTTGATGAGGAAAAAGATTTTTATCAAAATTTGTACAGTTCTTCCAATCCTTCCTCCAATGTTTTAATTTTCAATGAATACTTGGTATAATGAATATGATATTCACAAGTTAGATATGATTCCGCCAACACAGTGTGAAGGTATGGTGACCAGTAAAGAATGTTTTGGTGCTTTGAATACTATATCCATACAAAACGGCCGGGCACTGATGGTTTTCCAACAGAGTTTTATAAAATGTTTTTTTGAATGATATATATCATATTTCTTATTTACAGTTACAATTTCTCTTTTCAAAATGGTACCTTTCTACTGATCATGTAGAGGAATAATAAATCTTATTCCTACGAGGATAAGATCTTACGCTTTGAAAAATTGGCGCCCAATATTTCGCTTATGCACACCGATTATCAGATATATCATCTAAAGTTATTGCTCTTAGATTAAAAAAAGGTTTCTATCAAATTATTATCCATCCTGATCAAACTGGTTTTCTCAACGGGCGCTATAATTGGCGAAAATATTAGACGTGGCTATGGATACAAGAATTCTCTTTAACAATAACAATTACCTTTTATGTTCTATTGATTTTGAAAAGGCCATCAAAATACATGATTAAAAAAAAAAAAACCTTTAAAGATTTTTTAATTTTGGCCCTGACCTTATTCAAATGATTCAAGTCTTCTCTACTCAAAACTATCATCGTGTGTTACACAATGGGCTGCTTCCTCCTCCTCTTTTTTTCAATTATTTTTGTGGTCTTTCTCGCCAGGGCTGCCCTCTTAGTCCCCATGTTATATATAATTTGTAGTGAATTTTGAACTGTATGATCAGAAAAAGTAATACTAAGAGCATCAGCGTTTTTGGATGTTGATATTTGTTAATGCGATATGCTGATGACACTACAATTTATGTTCAAGATGTGGATTCTTTGAAAGAGTAATCATTATAATTCTTCGGACTTTCCAGACTTTTTCTGGACTTAATATTCATTATAGATACAAGTGCGATTGCTAGCGTTGGGTTCTTACAGAGACACCCTCCCAATATTGTGATACTGGTTTGAAGTACAACAACATACACCACTCACACCCTGTTCGGTTCTGTTTTGTTTTTTGATGCAAATCTCAATAATACGTTTGAGTTTAATTGTGTTTCCTACATTGAAGAAACTTAAGGAGATCCTCAGATTTTGGTCTATTCGGGATCTCACCCCTATTGGTAAAAATACTATGTGAATCGCTTGCTCTTTCACATTTAATATTTATGTTTCTCGGTACTCTCTCCAAATCCCCCTGACCATTTTATTAAAGATTGAACGTCTGCATTTTTCATTTCGTCTGGTCGGGCAGGCCCGATAAATGAATAAAAACTCCAATTATTGGGAATTACGAAGAAAGTGGTCATTAAAATGAGTCATATTCCATCGATTATTAATGGGCTCAAAATTGGCATGGGTAAAACGGCAATCTTTGGACCAAAGATGAAGTGTAATGGAAATGTTTTTATAAGTATCACTTGTGCAATTTTGGTGGCAACCTCATTTGTGAATGTAAACATTTACTCGTTTCCGATAAACGTATCTTAATATTAAAAAATCCTTTATCAAAGATTGTTCGGGCATGGTGCTCTGTTACTTATGCACAACCTTTTGATAACTTTAATCCCAACTTCTCTGTGAACAATTCAGCTAATTACAATAAATAATAAGACTGTTTTTAGACAAGCAGTTGTATTTCCAAGGGTACAAATATTTAGAGTATATTTTGGCATGTCACAAGAGGTTTTCTGCCTTTCGTAGGTTTTAAAAGATCGTTTTAACACTCAATTGTACCTATCTTGATACTATTCCTAATTTAATCTATTTCCCCATTGCTGGGAGAGAAGTGTCAAAGAGGGGGGAATGACAATTTCTAATTATTCAACAACATCTCAGAAGAAATGCTTGCCAAAATAACGAGGAGTGACAAAGGTGTGTAAAATGATTTCCGATATATGTATTGTCAAGGTTTTTTCATACCACTCCCAATTTCAGAAGAGAACTGGTTCGGAATCTTTAATGATATTGGGATTAAAATTGGGAGAGAAATTTATCAAATTCCGTTGTCATCCTCCCGATCAACACAAATTGAGGTTACTGAAAATTTCAGTTTAAAATAATTCATATATATATTGGTATAAATGATAATTTATTCAAATTTGGTTTTGTTAACTCAAATCTATGCTCCTTCTGTAATAATGGAATAGAGACTATAACAACTCTTTTTGGGAATGTAAGACAACGTATCCTCATTTTTGGAATCTGTACAAACAACAATTTTGAGTAATGCTATTGATCTTGATATGAAGAGTGTACTCTTAGGAATAGTAGACCTAAGATTCCAGTTTAATTTTGTCCTTCTACTGGCAAAAATACTTTATAGAATGTAAGGTATAAAACGGGCCATTTCTAAATTTAGGTAACTTTACTAAAAGACTTAAAGATATTTCTCATATCGAAAGAGTATGGCTAATCCTGACAAGAAGATAATGAGTGGCATAACCCGTTTGGACTCTCATATCTAAATATCTAATAAGGGTTTTTTCCCTAAACTCGGTCATCAGATTGGCCTGGTACACTTCACATTTGTGTATTTGCGTATGTCTGTAACATGTTTCTTGAATTGGACGATGGTGGCCAATTCTCATTTAATCTAGCATTGCCAAATATTTGTGCTAATCTTGTTTTTCGCGACTTGATATGTGCATGCTAATACAGCCAATTTTTGGGCACCAATGTGGATTGGATAGGGGTGCTACCCAAGAAGTATTGAGCCTGTATATGTATTGAGCCTGTTATGTATTGAGCCCATTCCACAATAGCAAATACGTTTTTTTGGGAACTACATCTTGATGGGGCATACGACCAACAACAATCCTCTTTTGGAACATTTTTTTTGGGTATCTTTTAGCAAGATTATGAGGCTACTTGGTTTTTGAAATTCTTGGGGTTTTTTAAAAAATCCAATGTAATGTCATATTTTGGTACAGTAAAATTTTGGGCACTTTGTCCATGCCTTGGATTGGTTCAAAGCGTCCTCTAAATGCTATCTGGGTCCTCATGTTGTCAAGTTTCAGTGCGCTGTTTATGCTGGGACTAAATTTGGATGTTTTTTTGCCGACCAATCGTCTGCTCGGATCTGACCAGTTATCAGAGAGTCTTTTCTCATCAGAACACTGGGCGTCGGCATGTAATTATTTTTTGATTTATGGTTGTGCCCTCTGTACAACAGTATTTTTTTTATTTGATTGCATATGGTTTTAAAATATCCAATCATAGGGGAATGACCTTTGACCTTTGGAGTCGTGGTTTTTTTTTTTTTTAATTTTTAAAGGTCAGCGAGAGAGGGTGGTGACATCTATTGAGATTTTTGATGGTTTACTGCATTTCCACCAGCGTCATGGATGTCAAAAATACTCTCGTGGTGCCTTTTGAATTTTTCTTTTACAATTTATCCTTTGAAGCTTAGGTACAACACATCAGAGTAATCTTGTTTTTGCATAACCATGAGGTTTAGGTGTCTGCTCAAATATTTTTTTGATATTCTGTAGCTACTTAAAAGCATTTTTCATTGATGTAATGTCTGAGTTATTTAATTCGGTATGTAACAGTAACTATTTGCTATAACCAGACTTTGTGCAACCCCATTTTTAATTGTACTGAAATAAATGCAATTGTACAATTGTAACATTTGGAAATAGAAAAAAAAAGGATTCAGAATAGGTATGTTTGTATATCTACAGTCGACAGTTTCCCGATTTATAGGCTAAAACCCGCAAAATCAATAAAAAGGATCAATTTCAGTTTGTACAAGGGTTAATTTTTAAAGTTGCTCCGATATGGATAAAAATGGTGCACATTATTGGTGGAGCTCATTTGAGTGTCTCAATGCTTGCTTAACAAAGTGGGGCAACGCGGTCAAGGCCCCAATGAAGCAAGGAATGTTGACCTTCTGTACCCCTACATACCTCCTTAAAAACATTTTAACAAACTCCTTTTTATCATTTTGGACCCCGATATAACCTTGCCCTAGCACATCCAAGACACTGGAATTTTTGGATCTTCTTACAACTTTTGATTTAGAAAAATCTGGGTTGCAAGATAGTAATATGTAATTTCACAAAATACAATTTTCTTGGAAAATATTTCGTTAAGCGGTCCAGCATGGATGGCTCCCCAAAACTCAATTAATTGAACAAATATGTTTTTTCCAATTATTCCTCTATGTTGGCGGAGTAAGACAAGCTTTATAACCATTAAATGTTGTCTTTTAGAGTTTTGCTGTAGATCTTATAGAACAGTAAATGGCAAACCAACATAGGGCTCTGACTAAGATGATCTAGGCAGTTTACAGTAACTTTCTGAAATAAATTGGAGATCTAAGGCCAAACCAAATTACACCCAATTATTAATGAATGTTACTGGTCTCGGAATTACATTATTTCAATCTTCTCACACCCATTTTAAGCAAGTCTGTTTTTTTACTTTAACTCTGTACCGATGTTTCTCATTTATTTTGCACAATTCCCAATCAAAAATATAATAATCTAGAACAATCATTATGACTATGCTGATCGAATAGTAGTGTATGAACATTCAAAGTGGAACATCGACTGCGGGATCGACACAGATTAAACGGAGAGTGAGACAGATGAAAATAAGACGGGCAAAAAGATAGCCGGTCTGGTCAGTATCGCAAAGCATGGGCGTAAACTCTGGGGGGAGGGTTGGTATCTCCCCAATGCCTGGCAAGTGGAGACGGGGGTGACCCGTGTATTATTCCCTTCCCGCTAGCTGGTATTATGCCGCCTATTCGAATTTTTGGTAAACATATCCCCAAGCTCCATTACACAATGCTAATTATAAACAGAAATGCCTTACCAACGCATCTGAATAATCAATTATTTCCTTTAAGGCTTTAAGCGGAGCCCCGCCCACGTCGTTAAGCGCTCCAACAACTTCGCCGTATTGGAGTGTTACAACCAACTTTTCATAAAACCGAAATGTAACACCCAGAATGGCGATCGTAATACATACACAAATTCCGATAAGGGCAGTGACTTAAAACAAAGCCACACTGTGTGTATAGCCACGCATTTAACGCGGTCTTAAATGCAGGTATCCAATGAGTATTTTAAAAATAACACTATAGTCTCTTTATGGCTCTCAACTTCATATGGACAAAACCATATTTATCATATCTTTCGCAAAGCAGAACGTTGAATTCACATATATGAGAAATTCTCTTGCCCTACAGCTTTCCTAATAATGTGTAGTTTTTAGCAGCATTATCAACTCATTATTCTTCTTCTTCCCGTTCCCCAGCAGTCGTCCAAAAGAATTGGCACATTTTTATTTAATCTTAATCGGAACCAGAGCGTGGCCCATTTGAAATCTATTTCGCTGTTGAAGAACATACCCTTATTTTACGGGAGAAAAAGAGTTACACCATACAAGTAATACCCCATCTGAAAAGGCATTTCGTTTATAGGGGATGTTCTGACCGAGACAAGGAAGAGCGGAGGTAAAAAATATTTCCACCAGGACACAACTTTTCCTTCTATATAGTAAAACTTTCACATTATTTACTGGGAAACAACCCTATGGCGTACTGAGTATCGCTTTAAATACAGTCCACAACACCCATTTATTATGATTTTATATTGTTCAGGTTTATATGAGCTGTGTGTCTTCATGTGACACTATTATATAGAGTCAGTTTACCTACGTTATATGGCATGGCCCAAGTGTAACCATCTATATAAACACTCTCTTGGACAAATCAAAACAGCCGGTTTAATATTGTGTTGCATCTTGAAATGATTTATGGGTCATTATTCAGAAAGGTCGTTGTTTATAATCGGCGCAAAGAGGGTAGGAGGCTGATTTCTTCTTCTGAGCGATTATAATCACCGCCATCCTTAAAAAAAGCAAGCACTGTACTGAATAATTAAATTATAAATTCTTTTTTGGAGCTTCCAAAATCTTACCCAGATTTCTTATTTCAACTATTCGCAAAATATGCCTACTTACGCGTCCATCTTGTGGCGCCTATATGTTAAGCAAAAGTCCCCCTCGGGAAGTTAAAACTTAGTTTCCTGTATCGTTTTATAAATTTTGTTTTATCTGAGAGTAAATTAAAAGGTCGGGTTTTTGCATAAAACAATGGCTGCCATTTTGAAATGGGCAGGACAACACTAACGTGCACGCTTTTCGGGGCTGAATATACCTAATCCTGAGTCAGTGGGACATCCCTATCAGGGTGAAATGGGAAAATTAATCACCAATTGGGTTGAACGAACCGAAATATGGTTGCAGCTTCTGGACTATAAACACAAAAGAAAACACAACACGACAACGACAAAAATGCACTCATGTCTTTACGACGAGACCTATTTTTGAATTTGGTTGAAATGAAACCTCCAAATCCCAAATAGAGTGAATACAACCATCAGTTCAACTCATCCAGTTTGTGATTAACTGAGTAATTCATAGTAGACATGAAATGATTTACCCCTCCAGCAATCACTAGACGTCACAATTTCCGCCCTCTAAACACTACTCATTATGTAATGCATTGATATAAACTGAAGTGTATTGAGTAGCGTAAAGTTTTGTGAATCTCTTGAAGGTAATAATGCCACCCTTACCAGCTAATTCCAAAACTCTCTAATTTCTTTCTGTTTTCATACCTTTTTCTATTTTTTATGTCTTACAACGCACTATGCTGTCCCCATCTCTTTTGCCTCCACCTCTCTTTGCCTCTATCTCTTCTGGTCCCCGATCTCTTTCTTCTCTCCTTTTCGTCTGATGCCATCCATCCATCTCTTTCTACTCTAACTCTACTCCTTTTTCTGTTCTATTTCTTTCTTTCATGTCTCTTTCTTTCCTCTTTCACTTCGTCTCTATGTTTTTGTCTCTATCCTTTTTGTCTCTGGCTCTATTTTGGCTCTATCCGCCCTTTTTGTCTCTATTCCCTCTTCTTTTCCGTCTCTATTTCTTCCGTCTCTCTCTCTCTTTTCTGTTTCCCATTCCTTTCCATCTTCTCTCTCTCTCTCTGACTGACCATGTCTGTCTCCGTCGCTATTGCTGCTCTCCTTGTCTCCATCTCTTCTTTTCTAATGTTTAACCCCCGTCTTCCGGAGCCATTTTTTGTAACAAAACTCCCGAAAGGGGGGGGGGGTGGTTACACCCCCCTGTGATTTTCGTTACTCTGGACACACCCGATTCCTGTAATTTGGTACCAAAGGATAGCTTGGAGTTTTCTTCTTTCCATTGGTACCAAAATAAGTACTAACACACCCTTATGACGTCAACCATGACGTCATATTTGAGGCACGTACAAATACTGATATATGGGTGGAAAATGATATTTCGCAATTTTTTTTGCGACTCAAACACCCTATTATAGCTCTAAAATGATGTCATAATATACAAACTATTCTTGCCCCATCAAGTAGAGGTCAAAAACAACCGCATGAAAATCTGATTTTTCTCTAAGCTTTGTTGGCGAAAATTGAATTTTTCACGTGTGTGTCCATGGAATGGCAGTTTTGCTGATATGCGAACTTTCTATGAGACGTCATTGTGACGTAAATGCTTAGGCATGGTGGTACTCATTTTGTTATCAATGGAAAGAGGAGACCATAGCTATCTATTGGGTAAACCCAAAATCAAGGTTGTCCTGTGATGTTCCTGTGGTTGTGTTAGGCATGTTGTACTTCTCTTCGCTTCCGGAGGGGGGGGGGTGGTTACACCCCCCCATCGAATCACTTTGGGATCACTCCCTGTATCTTACCTATACCCCCGGTGGATGTTTTGTTTTTCGATTAAAAGGATGGGAACATGTCAATTGACAATTCATACTTAAATACTATTGGCAACCAAAAAGTGGGTTTTAGCAGCCGGGAAAAACTGAAGGGGGGGGTGGTACCACCCCCCCCCCCCCTTTCGGTTAGACGAGGGTTAATTTTTTTTGTCTCTTTCTTTTCCCTTTTTCTCCATTGCTGTCTTCTGTATAGTCCTCTGTCTCCTTAATTAATCTTTGTGTTTTTCTCTTTGTGTCTACCTACCTGTCTGTCAACTGCATCTCTGTATCTGTTTCCTAAGATTTGGTTAAAATTTCTGTTGGTGGACTTCCTGACACATGCCTCTCTTTTGGGTTTGGTAGTCAGAGGCCCAATTATGCTGCCATGCTGTGTTAAAAAACATTCAATTAATATAATTTGGGCGAATCTCTCAAATACAAAGAAAGCTATATGATCACCAACAAAACCATGATAAATCAACCAATATACATTATATATGATTGTATAACCACATGCTCTTCTCATATGCCCGAATATCTACGATAATAGGTGAAAATGATATTCCGATCTAAAGATATAAATTTTTTATTTTGGTAAAACAATTTTGCAAAGAGGAGATCTGCATTCCACAACAGAAAGCCACCATTTATACTTAATAATTCTACAAGCTATTCAATTATTATAATGTACAAAGCCAACACTTAATTTGAAGGTACATATTCCTATAACAGACAGTGTTACTTTTGGTTTTGCCTGTCATTGTTTTTTATTTTTGAAGCAAACTTTTAAACAGCTACCACATTATTTTGATTTGACGACGATATTTTATATCGCAACTCTCAGAAATGTAGTTGTAAGTAAAAAACTGTATTAAACGTCAGGACCATACTGGTTGTGACACTTCCTAATTGCCAAAAAAAAAAGAAACAAAAAAGATACTATCACAACTATTCACGCAAAATTGTTCCAATTGCAGCTAATCGAAAGCAAAAAAAAAAATTAATTTACCTTACTGTTATTAAATAAAAAAAAAAACCTTAAACTTAAGAGCCCAAGGGGAAGTCCATGGTGCTAGAGGCTTAATAAGAGGCTAATGACATCAACTATTTTTAGGCCAAATTTTGAGTTTTGTTTGTCGTAACTTTAAATCAACAAAAGTGTCACTACTGTACGTGGCTATCACAGACTCGTATTCATTGATATTAAAACCAAGAAGGTCACAGATTGCAGTCAAAACAGGGTGGATGCCGTTGGAATCCTCTCCGGTTGTTGTTTCTTGTGTTGTCTGCTGATAAATGACTCCGGTGTCATTTATTATAAATCGTCCTGTTTACCCATACAGACCGGCGTTGATTTGGGTTTAATCACTCCAGGTGAGGGCTAACTGTATATAAAAGCTTTACAAAGCCATGCACACATATCAATTTTGTAAATCTTGAGGGCGCACTATTTTTTCGAATGTGCCACTTTCTCTATAATTGAAAAGGCAGTACTTGACCCTCACTCGGCTCTTTACAGGTCCCAGGAAATGAATGATAAACCTACCTACTCCCAATCTTTTTGGGACATTCCAATTCCCAATAAACAGGGCCAGAAAAAAAATACACACCAGTGACATCATTAGTGAAAAACTATTGATTTCAGTCAGTGTCATGAAATAGATTCACAACAGTCATCTGGAATTTTCTCTTACTCTCTGAAAAATCAATGTTTCACTAATGATGTCATCACAACCAACCCAAATATTGAAATGCTTTCCAGTCCCTCTCCTTTAACCTTGACACAAACCACATTAATTCTATTTGCATTTCCTAGAACCGTTAAGTGCAACTTTTTCACATGCATACGTGGTTTAACGAACGCTGTTGTTTCTGCATAGATTTCGCACCTGATTTTGATCAAACTCAACGCCTTTCAAAACACAGCCGTTTCAGTATAATCCATTATACTCAATCAAGTACAATTTTGGAAATACGAATACGTCGGCGTTTCAATGTCCAAAAAAAACCCATTCACTCTATTTTAAGCGATTTCAATAAGTTTTTTTTTTGTTGGTTAGCCGCTTATTTCAGGACGCAGATCATATTTCTTAAAGCTGCAGCAGTATTTTTGACTACGCAATTGAAAGGACCTACTCATCTCCTTCAAGATATCAATAATTCCAAAGAAAAACAAAGCAATGGTACTCCAGGGTTTTTTGCAAGATATTCTTGGGTCATCACTAAGTTAGAAAGCGAGTTGTGGAAATGAGCCGAATTCGTAAACACAAGATGAAAACACAATAAGCCCTTTGGAGAGAAAAACAAGATTTGTACTAAGAGAGAGAGATGACAAATAGAAACCGAATGTTGTATAAAGCACTACACATTTCGAATTGCAATTTTGACTCATTTTTGTTGACCTTTCTAAATTACACAACCAGCTATACGAAATAATAATAATACTAATTTTGAGATGATCAGCTAAGATGGTAATCCATAATCATCTTGGATATGATTTGTTAAATCTAATCCTCTGAAAACACTAGATCAAAAACAAGCAAATTAATCATGGGTTTGGTCAATATATTTCATGTATATAGAATCCTGTTCATAATGAAAACGCTACGTTTTTTCAACGCATACAATTTGAATCGGGTTGCACCTTTCGATTATAAACCTGTAAAATAATAAATGATTAAGATAAGAATGTGTCTATTCTACAAAGACACTTGTGCGATATTCGTGTCACCCTGGAGAATTGACCCGCTTTACCTCAATGAATCACTCTAGGATTATTCACTTTTCTTATCGCCATGCATTTGACCCAACTGAGAGGGGGATAGTGTGTCGGTGTATTCCTCACTGTTTAGGCGTATTACAACGTATTTATGTTCCTTTTCGTTAGGTTGAACTGTTGGTGTTCTCATATGAAAAGACTCTAATCTCAAGATAATTATTTTGCTTTAATAAAGTTTTGAAAATCAATTTGATACATTTAAGGCAACGGAAAGGTCGTTCGGCATTCCAAACGATAAATTACTGGGACATGTTGATGACGTTGGAAAGCAAACGTGTGGTTCAGGTGTAAAAGTGCAGGACTCGTAATCATATCCGTTAAAATCGTGAGTTTTTGAGCCTGACTGTGATCAACGTGTTTTGTGTCCCTGGGTCAATGATACTTAATCTCAATTGCCCCGTCCACCCAAGCAAAATCTGGGAGCTGTTATAGGTGATATTACAATCTAAGTGCCGATAAGCTTGGACTCCTCATCCTCGTCATTTATTCATATAGAAATAATTTCAAAAAATAGTCCTACACAGTGGAGTTGCAGTGGGACCAAAATGTTGCATGTTAATTATAATCCTCTTACTTCCCTAGAGAAAAATGACTAACCCACTGACGATCACCGCAAATATGAGTAGCGTTATGTGTTGATAGATCTAGGAGCACTTTACTTTCCCTGTAACACATGACAGGGTCCTCTCCGTGATTTTTTTAAAAAAGTGGCAAAAAATGGCATTTGAGGACTTAAGGGATATATCCACAACGTACCAGACCCCGGCCTTGGGTTAGTTAGTGGGAATTGCTCCTAGATCAAACAAAAAAACCGCACTCCCTCCTCACTTTTTGCGGTAATGGTCAGAATCCCTCCTAGAAACGTTATGGATAATTTCAACAAATCAGATTTCTCGTCAGATTTCTGTTTAATATAATGAAACCAATGGAGCCGTCCTTTAAAGTGTGGGAATTTTGGCCGCCATTTGCCTAGTTCCAGTTTTTTAGGTGATGTTGTTCTCTTTATGTTGGTCGTGAAATGTCAGATTTCAATCCAAACAAACAAGGTGACAATATCTTAAGGTAAGGAGACTTTAGATCTCGCCTCAAACATTTTAATGAGGTCAAAGGTAATTTTGATTTTCTTATCTTTTCTAGTTATTCTACAAAATTAGGTAGGCAACTTTTTAACTTGCATATTTTTTTTTAGAGAAATTGTCAAATAAAACAAAATAAAAATAAAATTATTGGGAGTTGGAATCATTCCGAAGCCAAGCCCATAGGTGCTGATATGTAAATGTACAGTGATTTTTAGACATTTTTATGATTATTGGTATCATATCGGAACAGTTTGGGAGATCACTATGCAAATGCCGTTTTTTTTTCTATTAAACTCCCGAGCGCGGGACGATTAATTTATTGCCCTCCACTAATCACACTGCCCCCAGTCTTCCTAGAACAAAACTGGCAGCTTCCGTTTTCATAACTAACAGATAAAACAGAACGTTGATAAATGAGTGAACTAGAGTGTATGGAACTTCTAGACTTTTAATATATAATGATAAACACACACATACAGCGATACCCAGTGGCATTGGTGTGAATTATTTAAACAGCAAGGTCAAAACCACTACGTTTGACAGCCCGTTTTTTGATAAAGCGGCACAGGGCTTGTCATTTTAGTGTGACTTCAGCGGATCATTGTGTGAAGTAGTACGCTGGCGCTATCCATAACAAAAACACTGTAGATCGCTGGGCGACCAACCTCAATGCTTGCAAATTGTTTTTCTTCAAATCGGTGAAGTCCGCACAATCTGATGATTTAAATTATCACATGACCGAGGCAATTGTGCGAAAAGTCTACATTTGGCTGTCGTTTTATCTGTTACTTAGTTGTGTGTGCGTGTTGTGTGATATCTAAACAGGTTCTTATGATGACTTCCAAAAACCTTTCTTGTTGTACTTGCCTTAAGTGTCTTTATCTATGTTCTTGCTATTGGGAGTTGCCCGATCTGGACTCAGAAGATACGGACTTGACAGTTGAAGACATTGAAGAGTATCTTATAGCGAAAAGAAACCTTGATAATCACGATAATATTTTTGGAAGGTTTAATGGCGTTTGAGAAGAGAGGAACGCAAGGCGATTGGGGAAAAAATGTAGTTATATATTTTTCTTCACTATTATTTTACTTGTTGGTTTGTAATTTTGTAACGATATTTTTGCGTCGTGTCTTATATAGTGTTAGCGTTTCGTTTGTTCAAACTTTTTGCGTCGTGTCTTATAGAATGTTAGCGTTTGGTTTGTTCAAACGAATTTTCATGCATAAACGCTTGTTCATTACAAAAGCTTTTTTTTACAATTCTTCTGAAACTTAGAAAAATTGAAATAAGATATTTATTTTTCAAATTAAATGATCGTACTTGAGTTGACATCGTTAGTTGCAAGAATATACAATGATTATTGATAACATAACACGTTTCATTATTTCCTCAAGCATTTATTTTCGTCCGTTAAAAAAAGGTGAAGATACAATGCTGACGAGGTTACTTTAATTTGTAAGTATTTGGGACATTTCAATTTCACACCTATATCGATACAAAACATTTCGGTCAAAATAAATTTTGGTAAAAACAACCTATATTCTTTGGAATACGAACAATACAAGATTACTTCTAGTTTAAAACATACCCCCGAACAGTGGTTCAAATTATATCTCTTGAAAGTTTAAAACTATGTTTCAAATAGATTCATGCTTTAATGTTTGTGTGTATTTCATTAAAAAGCTCAGTGGCGGTAATCGCGCTGGATGCACCAGACGGATTTAAAGATTTTTAATGAACAAATTTCAAAGAAGAAACAACGTTTAAAGTTATTTAAGTTATGAAAATGTGTGGTATATGTAATAGGAAGTTTAAAATTTTATGATTGAGTATGTGGAATGTAGGGAGATATAGATGCTACAAATACATGAGAGACAAGATTGGCAAGATGACATGCAATAGATCAGTATGTAGGTTATAAATTGTAATGAGAATCGCTATGTAGATAGAAAAGAATGCACATAGATTAAATTGCTTTAAACATTGAACGTATTTAATGCTGAATTTCAACATGGATCCTTGTTTTCTGAGGACAGAACAACTTAACTTTTGCGACAAACAATTTTTATATGGAAAAGAAACTTCTACGGTGATAACATTGTGTTTAATTTAAATTAATAATTTCATAAATTAACACCTGGTCGTCCATAAGAAATTCGATCTCCCAAACTTATTTCGAACTTAGCTTCTGTGACAGCACATTTTGTCTTTTTTGTTTTCTTTCATCTTCTTTTTTGTGGGGATTTAACTTCCATCAAAATAGAGAAAAACACCCCATATGTCTTGAACAATAAAAGGCAGTCTTTTCCTTGTTATTTTATACAAATTAATACCTATGAAAATGGCCCCCCTGCGCGGATGTTTGGGGTGGGGTGGGGATGGAGGCATGTACCCATTGTCCTCAGGCGTGAGGGGGGGGCGGTCATTTGAAGTATGTTGATCGGTTAGTCCTGAGGAAGGTAGTCATGGTGGAAATGAAGGACGTGTCGCCACCTTCATCATCCTGATATTGCGAAAATGAAAAATGAACAAGAAACCGGGGGGATCTCGAGAACCCCTGAGTACCCGGGCCTGATACCCCCAAGAAAGAACCTAATCCGCGTGTACACGCCACTGTATTTATTGATCTACATCATACTAAGGAGTTTTCTTTAAAATATTACTTCTTTACGCAGTAGTTATCACCCCTAATTGCTACGGCTACGGCGAAAGAATATTTTGTACACGCATGTGTTGTGAGTATCATTAAAGTGCTTCTGCCATTTATTTTGCAAACCAGTTGTTATATACACAGCTGTTAAAGCAGGTGATTGTGCACTTTGTGATTAAAGCATGAAATTTTCCACAGATAATGTGCTCATATGCAATATTTACGATATGTTGCCCCATTTGTACCTGTCCTCCTAATACGGCCTGAGAGGGCGTTTTTCAAAATGGCACCCAAATAGAGCCTAAAATGACAAAGTACCCCTGGAAAAGATGGTCATTTTTAGATGATATTGTTGTATTTTTGATCAATCTGTTTGATCTGGTAAATGTCTTCAGCTTCAACCATGCATTTCAAAGAGGGCGTTTTCAAATGGCCGCCAAAATCCCAATACCCACGCAGAGAAGTGGGCGCTGTGGGTACCAACTCTATTGCTACACAGATTGTCCCAAATGGTACTTTTCACATCCAGACCATGACTTCTTATGCCATGGATGCATCAGTCCCATCATTTCTAGGGGACCACTCACCATCCAGTGACCTACCGAGGCAGTTGATCCAGAATGGGCAAAATCCTAAGTCGTCCCGCCAGAGGTGATTTGCTCGAGCCTGAACAAAAAATGCCTTGAAGAAAATGCAAAATTGCCAAATTTTCATTAATTTTTGCCAAACCTTAACGTTGCAATTTGTTAAAAAATATTTCTGTTGGTGGACTTCTGACCCTGCCTCTCTTTTGTTGGTTTGGTTATCAGAGGCCCAATTATGCTGTCCATGCGTTTAAAAAAATTCAATTACTATAATTTGGTGGCGAATCTCAAATACAAAGAAAGCTCTATGATCAGCACCTGATAACACAATATCTATTAATATATGATTGTATAACCCATGCTCTTCTGCATATTAGCCAATATATACCGAATAAATAGGTTACATAATATTTCCGATCTACAGAGATATACAATTTTATTTGGTAAAACAATTTGTGCACGTGAGAATCTGCATCAACAACAGAATAGCAACCATATTACTACTTTATCCTAGTCCTAACAAGCTATCAAATTGGGCATATATGTTACAAGCAAACACATTAATTGGAAGGTACATATTCCTATCACAGTGTTTAGCTTTTGTTTTGCCTGTCCATTGTGTATTTATTTGACAAACTTTAAAAACAGCTACCAATTATATTTGATTTGACGACGATATTCGATCGCAATCTCAGAAATTATTGATAAGTAGTAAAGTCAGACCATAACTGTTTGTGATACATTTCTGATTCCGAGTTTGACAACAAAAAAAAAGAAACAAAAAATCTATTCACGCGCAAAATTGTTCTAATTGCGCTAATGAAGCAACAAAGAAGTCATTTACCTTACTGGTTTTATTAAAACAAACCCTTACAACGTAAGTGCCCAAGGGGACGTCCACTGTGAAATGAGGCTTAATAGAGCTAGAAGACCAACTAATGTGTAGGCCAAATTTTTGAGTTTGTCGTAACTTTAAACAAATGTGTTCTACTACTTGGCTATCAGACTCGTATTCATTGATATTAAAACCAAAGGTCACAGCTGCAGTTCAACAGTGGATTGCCGTGGATCCTGACTGCCGGTATTTTGTTTCTGTTTGTCTGCAATAAATGACTCCGATTGTTCATTTATTATAAATCGTCCTTTACCCTACAGACCGGCTTTGATTTGGTTTAATCACTTCCAGGTGAGGTAATGTATATAAAACTTTCAGCCCATGGCAACAAATATCATTTTGTAAAATCTTGAGGGCGCACTATTTTTCGAATGTTGCCACTTCTCTATATTGAAAGGAAGTACTACCCTCAACTGCTCCTTTAAGGTCCCAGGAAATGAATGATAAAAAAACCTACTCCCAATCTTTTTGGGACATTCCTTCCAATAAACAAGGCCAGAAAAAGAATACCACCAGTACATCATTAGTGAAACAATGGATTTCAGTCAGTTGATCATGAATAATTCACAACAGTCAACCTGAATGTTTCGTAATTACTCTCTGAAAAATCATAGTTTCACTAATTGAGTCAGCACCAACCCAATATTGAATGCCTTTCCAGCCCCGCTCCTTGTGAGACTTGACAGACAACCCACATTCATTCTTATTTGGCATTTCCTGGGACCTTAAAGTGCAATCTTTTTTCACCTTCCTACGTGGTTAACGCTGTTTTTCTGCCATGATTTCGCACTGGATTTTGAATCAATCACGCGCCTTTCAAACACACCGTTTCAGTCTATCCATTTACTCAATCACGTACAAATTTTAGGAATACGTCGGCGTTTTCATGTCCCAAACCTCATTCCCTGTCTATTTATCGATGTCGATAAGTTTTTGTTGGTTAGCCGCTTATCAGACGCATATCATACTTTTCTAAAGTTGCATTATTTTGACTACGATATAGAAAGCCCTACTCAGATCTCCTTCAAGATGCTCAATAATTCAAGAAAAAAACAAAAGCAATTTGTCTCAGGTTGTGTGCAGATATCTTGGGTCAAGATCAAACACTAAGTTAGAAAGCGAGTTGTGGAAAGTGAGCGAATTCGTAAACAAATGAAAACCAGCCATTGGAGAGAAAAACCAGTTGTCCTAAGAGATAGAGAGAGAATAGAACACCGAAATGTTGTATAACGCAATAAACTTGTAGAATTGCAATTTTGACTCATTTTTGTTGAACTGTCTAAATTACACAACCAGCTATACGAAATAAATAATAATACTAATTTTGAGATGTCAGCTAAGATGTATCCTAACTCATCTTGATATGATTGCTTATCTAATCCTGCTGAAACACTAGATCAAACAAGCAAATTAAATCATTGTGTGGTCATATATTCATGTATATAGAATCCTGTTCATAATCAAAACGCTACGTTTTTTCAAAACGCAATCCAATATGTGAATCTGTGTTGCACCTTTCGATTATAAACCTGTAAATAATGAGGATGAGATAAGAATGTGTCTATTCACAAGACACGTGTCGTATTCGTGTCACCCTGAGACTTGACCCGCTTAACCTCAATGAATCACTCTAGGATTATTCACTTTTCTTATACGCCTGGCATTTGACCCACTGAGAGGGGGACGTGTGTCGGTGTGTTCCCTCACTGTTTATGCGTATGACAACGTATGTATGTTCCATTTTCGTTAGTTGACTGTTGGTGTTCTCATATGAAAAGACTCTATCTCAAGTATAATTATTGCTGTAAAGAATTTGAAATATTTGAATACATTTAAAAGGCAACGGTCTTTCGGCCATTCAAACTATAAATTCTGGGACATGTTGAGGACGTATTGAAATTCACTGTGGTTCATTTGGAAAGTGCAAGGACTCGTGATCATTAACCGTTAATCGTGAGTTTGACCCGACTGTGAATCAACGTGGTTTTTGTCCTGGGTCCATGAAATTGCCTTATCTCAATTGCCCTCGTCGACCCAAGTCGAAATCTGGGGAGCGTTAGGTGTAATATTCAATCTAAGTGCTGAAATTGCTGTGGACCTCCCTCCTCGTCAGTTTTTAAAAATATTTAAAAATATCATAACATGGATTTGCAGTGGGGACACAATTTTGAAATGTTAATATATCCCTACATCCCTATATAAAATGACTACCCACCTACGATCACCGCAAATAGGAGGTAGCGTTATTTTTGTGTTTGATAGATATGGAGGCAACTTTTCCCTGTAAAACAAAATGACATGGGCCTGTGAGGGTCCTCCGTGTTTTTAAAGTGGCAAAAAGGCATTTTAGGACTAAAGGGATATATCCACACGTACCGAACCCCTGCCTTTGGTTATTTGGAAATTGCTCCTAATCATACAAAAAACCGCTAACCGACTCTAGTCACTTTTGCTGTAAATTGTGTCAGATATCCCTCTAGAACGTTAGGGATATCTTTCAAAATCATAAATTTCTCGTCAAGATGTTTCTGGTTTATATATTAAACCAATGGCGACTCCTAATGTGGGATATTTGGCCGCCATGCTAGTCCATCGTTTGTTAGTTGATGTTAGTCTCTTTAGTGTTGTCGTATGAGATGTCAGATTTCAATCCAACAAACAAGGTGACAATAATCTTAAGGTAAGGAGACTTGAGAATCGTCGCCTCCAGCAGTGTTATGGTCAAAGGTCATCTAGGGATTGAACGACAATTGGAGGACATTCCCTGCCAGTGGATGTGCAAGTTTAACTTTCAGTATTTTTTTTTTTTAATAAATGTCAAAATTAAAACAACATAAAATCAAAATTATTTAGAGTTGGGGCAATCATCCGACCAAGCCCATAGGTGCATGATATGTTAATTTCAGTGATTTTTTAGACATTTTAATGATTTATTGGTATGCAAATCGAAACGTTGGGAGGATAACTATGCAATGGCGTTTTTTTAGATTAAACTCCCCTCATCGCGGGGACGAGTAATTATAATGGCACCTCCACATCACACTGCCCCCAGTCTCCTAGAACCAAAACTTGCACTGCCGTTTTCATAGTTTTTCTAACAGACAAACAGAACGTTGATAAAATGATGAACTAAGTGTATGGAACTTGCTAGAACTTTTCATATATCATGATCACAAACACAATACAGCGCTACACGCAGTGGCCTTGGTGTGAATATTTAAACACAGAAGGTCAAACCACTACGTTTTGACAGCCCGTTTTTTAAAGCGCAAGGCTTGTCATGTAAAAGTTGACTTCACAGCGTACATTGTGTGAAGTAGTACGCTGGCGCATCCATAACAACAACACTGAAGTATCGTTTGCGACCAACCTCAATAGCTTGCAAATTGTTTTCTTTCTTCAATCTGGTTGAAGTAATCTGATGTATTTTAAATTACACATGACGAGGCATTGTGCGAAAAGTCACTTTGTGTCTTTTCTCTGTTAACTTATTGTGTGTGGCGGTGTGTGTGTGATATCTACAGGTTTCTTATGAGACTTCCAAAACCTTTCTTGTTGTACTTTGCTTTGGATTGTCGTATTCTTTGTTCCTTGCTATTGGGAAGTTTCCCGATCTGGACTCAGAAGATGCCGGACTTTGACATTGAAGACTGATAGTATCTTATAGCGAAAGAACCTTGATATCACGAGTAATATTTTGGTGGAAGGTTTAATGGCGTTTGAGAAGAGAGGACGCAAGGCGATTGGATGTAAGTTATATATTTTCTCTTTCTACTTATTATTTTACTTAGTTGTGGTGTTGTAGTTGTTGTAACTATAGTTTTACGTCGTGTCTTATATAGTGTTAGCGTTTCGTTTGTTCAAACCTTTTGCGTCGTGTCTTATATAGTGTTAGCGTTTGTTTGTTCAAACGAATTTTTCATTCATCAAGCTTGTTCTTACCGCTTTTTTACATTCTTTGACTTAAAAAATTGAAATATTAAAAAACATATTATTTTCAATAAATAGAATCCTACTTGCAGTTTGAATGGTAGTTCAAGAATATTCATAGATTATGATAGCATAACACTGTTCTCATTAGTTCTCAAGCATTTATTTCGTCCGTTAAAAGGTAGAAGATACAAATACTGACGATGTAACTTTATTTGTACTTATATGGGAGCGAATTTCATATATCGATACACACATTTCGGGCAGAAATTTTGTAAAAACAACCTATATTCTTTTGGAATACTAACAATGCAAGATAGACTTCTAGTATGACAACATACCCCGAACAGATTATTTTTTCAGTGGTTAAAGATTGCATCTATGAAGTTTTAACTCATTTTCAAATAGATCAAAGCTTTAATGTTTGGTTGTATTTCATTAAAAAGCTCACGTGGCGTAAATCGCGGAGATGCTACAGACGTGAATTTAGATTTTTTATGACCAAAATTTCAAGAAACGTTTAATTTATTTAGCTACATGAAAAATGGGTGTATATTTAATCGGAAGTTTAAATTTTATGATTGAGTATGTGGACATTAGGGATATATAGCATAGACAAATACAGAGAGACCGATTTGGCCAGATAGACCAGAGGCATATAGAGAAGTATGTAAGGTATAAATTGTAGTCAGATCGCTAGGTAGGTAGATAGAAGGAATGATATACATTAACATTGACGATTTAATGCTGAATTTCACATGGATCCGTGTTTCCTGAGAAAGAACAACTTTTGCGAACAAACTTTTTATATGGAAAATAAAAGCACTTTTCGACGGTGATAACATAGGTTGTTAATTAAATTAATTATTAAAATTACCTGGTCGTCCCATAAATAATTATTCCAAAAACAATTTTGCGAAATTAAGCTCTGTGACAGCACATTTGTCTTTTTGTGTTTCTTTCTTCGTTTTTTGTGGGGGATTTACCTCCATCAAATAAGAAAAACACCCATATGGTTAACAATAAAAGCAGTCTTTTCCTTTTTATTTTATAAACCAATTAATACCCTATGAAATTGGCCGGCGGATGTTTGGGGGTGGGTGGGTTGTTAGGCCTTTAACCCATTGTCTCTCAGGCGGGGGGAGAGGGTGTGTGCTGTCAGTTAAGTATGGGTTTTTTCACGGTTTAGTCCATGATACGGTAGTCATGTGGACATTAAGGGAACGTAGTCGTCCACCTTCATCAGCCTGATATTGCTAAAATCGAAAATGAAAAAGAACCCGTTGGGGATCTCGAGTACCTGATACCCGGGTCTTGATACCCCACCTTAAAGACCTAATCCGCTGTACACGCCACTGTATTTATTGATCTACATCATACTAAAGGATTTCTTAATATTCTTTTTTACCAGGAGTTGAATCACCCCCTCAATATGCTAACGGCGAAAGAATATTTTGTACACGCATGTGTTGTGAAGTATCAGTAAAGTGCTTCTGCCATTTATCTTTGCAAACATTGTTATGGCAAAGTGACTTAATTTTTCTTCCACTGCATGCTCGTTTCGGTCCATGTTCCGCATAGTGCATACGAAGAATCACTTTGTAGTTCCATAAGTTTAATGTTTGAGTGAAGGGGCACAATTAGACGCACTTTATTAAAAATACATTTGTGGTGCCACGGCCCTTTAAGCTTGTGTTATTAATCATAATGGAGCCATCAAAAGTGAAAACGTTGCTTAGTGACTATTAATAACCTCTTTTTCCATAATATCCAAGTTAAATCCACGGATACCCTACATCCCTTGAATTGTTTAATATTTTGGTCTGGTAGATCCGACGTATATTTTTCTGAGCAAAATGGAAAACTAAACCACATCTGATTATTCCCTACCCTGATGCAAAATCCCATGTGCTTATAGGTTTGTAACATTTTACAAAAAAAAGCAAAATATCAAAAAACTAAAAAATTATATATTTGTTTAAATATTGGCGTCGCCCCTTTAACTACAACTACATGATGTGATTGGCTCGAGACACTAGCAGGATCCATCTACATCCCCTTTAATGACAACAGTACATTTGCTACATGGTCACAGCAATCTCGGCCTGCGGCCTCTTGATATATAATCTGGCATTTTCTCAGACCATTCTCGGTTTTGTCGCTGCGCGCGCACAGCGTGTGTGTATGTGTTTGTCTGCGCTGCGTGTTTCTCGAAACATCAGCATATATATTTTTGGATTACCTCAGGGATCTCTGGATTCACGCTGTTTAATGTATTCCAGTTTTATATCGTCAAACCTAATGGGCTTGCAATATATAGACGTTCTGATTTGTAAACGCTTAAAATTTCCCAATATAAATTTTTGTCTGTATTAATTATAAAATGAAGCTCGAACTAAGCTAGTCACCTCAAAATGCTCATTCCAAAATTTTCAAGCCCGAATCGCTGGATTTGTCGTTTTTCCTGCAGTAATTTAAGCATATATAAGAGTGCATATAGGATACTGTGGATTTACAAAATTCCGGATCCGGAATTTTAGAAAAGTTTTTGTATTGCTATTGACGGACATGATTTAAGAAGCATAGCTATTGCCAAGTTGTAAGTATGTGGACAAGCATTATGGTTACATGCAAAAAACTTATTATAAAAACCGTGTTTGTTCGAAATTGGGACGGTTCACCTCACCCTGAAAGCCCCCGCCTTGGAGCTGAACGTGGCCAACCTTTTTCGGACGGCATTATATCGTTATTATGCAAACTTATATATCTTCCAGCTCATGGTTCTTCCTCACAGATTTATTATGGCCTTCTCCTTGGTGTACAATTGTCTCTCTATAGGCTTCCGTCCGCTTATTCGCAGAATGGGTTGCAGAGATGTAGTTCTCGAGCGTTTAACATATAATGCTTCCTACTTCCCTCAGGAAATCGCATTGACTACTGCTGTAAATGAATAATCTTTAGGTATTAACGACTGTGTATACTTGTCTCAATCATATCTATATTACCTATGGTTCCAGGCCTGCCCTTTTTCGTCGTCCCTGCCTACAGTCAGGCTGCGTTAAGCCTCCGATACTACAACTTTTTGTTGTTACCACGAACGATTACAGATACATCAATCCGCTAATTACCTGCTTTATCAAGGATCAAAACTATTCCATACTTCAAAAAGGTTTAAAGGTTTCATTGTGTTTTTGTTTTGTTGCTCTTTCGCCATGTTCTTGTAACGCACTACGACTAATCGAACAATCAATCCATAAAATTTATGTAGCGCCCAACCAAACAGTTTGCTGTAAGGCGCTTGAAGCCAGACAATAGATTTCTGAGAATACGCTTTGCAATCTTGGTGCTTGGTTGTGGGGAGATGTCGTAAACCCGAAACAGAATGTCGTTGCTCTACAGGGAGTAGACCCTCTCAGGTCCGTTTGTATAAACGGCTGGTCACTTGAGACCTAGACTCGCTGATCACCATAGATATTAATAACAGAGATCCCGTACGCCCAGCATTGAAGAATAGGCGGTCATCGTACCGTGTTTTTGAAAATTACTACATATCAATTACTGGTATCCATTCGAACTCGTACGCGTACGCGCATGCGGGCCGTAACCTGTTGCCTTGGTGAAACGGTAACATCTTTATAATGCAAATGCGTGAATATATGAATAATTGGTACGCCACGCTATGTAAATCAGTGAATATATGAATACATTGGGACAAACCACGCATATGGAAATAAGGTACGCCTACTGGAACAGATGTGGTTACGCTTTTGAGCTGGCGTTCTCTATCTAGTGTTATAAATAGAACTCGGTGGAGTCAACCCAGTGGTACTTTTAATTTTGTTAATCAGTGGACAAGTTGGTTCGTATGAGGGCGCGCGGTATTCTATAAAATAGGACCAACTCGAATTGATCTCCGATTTTTTTAGGTTTTAATTTCTTGATTTATTTTACTTAGAAATCACTGCCCTCAAAATTGCGAATGCGTCTATTTCTATTTGAAACATATAGGATCCCTGTCTGAAGGTCATTTCATTAAATGTTTTTCTTTTATGAAAATGATCTACGTCCTACTATTAATTTTGGAGTTCTAGTGTTGGGTGTGCATTGCGATGCAATTTCAGACAAAGAATAAAATCATTGCAGGTATCAAATGGTCTTAAAAAGCAATTCTTTGATTTTATTCTCCGCCAAGACTGGCTGGGAAATAGGGAGTTTGGTTAAAACGTTGCAGGGATAGATAAAGGGTGAGTAACGAATAGGAGAGTTATAAGAAAATGATCAGGCCACGTAGAGTTACACTACGTAATGATTGAAGCTTTTACCATACATGTGTGGATATTATTTAAGACGAAGTTTTAGGTAACGTCTTTATTTGAAATTACAGGAAGGTGTAACCTACATTAAATTAAAACTTATAACTTGGGGATTCAGTTTTAACACATTTTGCCCCCAATTGGGCGTTTTTTCTATTTTCTTTATTTGAAATGACAGGAGAGTTTTACCGGTACATCAAATTAAGCTCGTAACTTAGGGATGGATGCAGTTTTTACAATTTTGCGCCCAATTGGGAGCTTTTCTATTTTCTTTATTTGAAATGACAGGAAGGGTTGTCACTACGTTTCGTTAAATTAAAGCTTATAACTTGGGGATTCAGTTTCAACAAAAGTTTCCAAACTTTTAAAAAATTTTACTATTTTCTTTTTATTTGAAATGACCAAGAGTTTACGTACATCAAATTAAAGTCGTAATTAGGATTGCAGTGTTTTTACCATATTTGCCCCCAATTGGGAGCCTTTTCTATTTTATTTATCTGAACTGAAGGAAGGTGTAACCTACGTTAATTAAAGCTTACTGGGATTCAGATTTTAACAACATTTGTGCGCCCCGGTGGGTGTTTTTTCTATGTTGTCTTATATTTGAAATGAAACAGAGTTTTACGTACATCAAATTTAAGCTCGTAACTTAGGGATGCAGTTTTTACATATTATTTTGGCACCTAATATGGGGCGCATTTGCTTTTTTTCTTTATTTGAAATGACCAGGGGAAGGTGTAAACCTGGTTAAATTAAAGCTTATAACTTGGGGATTCAGTTTTAAACAGCATTTTGTTTTAACATATATTGATGAAAATAAACTATTAATGAATTGAACAGTTCTGATTTCACTCAAATTCACCAGCATACGTGGTAGTTTAGAAAATAGTCGACAGGCCAAGGGGGACATTTAACATTTGGCAACATATTTATCAACAGCTTTCGATACTATTGACCACATCATGTTTAACATTGCGGTTTTAGAGGAGTTGTGTTGGGAATGGTTTTAAAAGGTATTAAAACAATCGTACCAGTATTTTTCAATAAATTCTTACCTTAAAAATATAATATGTGGTGGCCAGAAATACTCAGGTCCATTCGTTCATTATTCCATACCGTCAGTGATCAAATTGCGTCATCATTACGTGATTTATTTTATTTGTGATGACACCACCATTTTGTATTGCATCCTGAAACCTCATACTAAAATTTACTGATCAAAGAAGGAATCTGCATACCTGCCTAAAGTGTTAACACTAAGTATATAAGATTTCTGTACTCCCGTTGGCGTATGGGAAACCACTTGCCGTCGGATATTTTTTACTAAAACTCCAATCTTTGATGGGGTACATATTTTAACAAGCAATAATTTAGCACATTTTGAAGAGATTTTTACAACGGTGCTATGGGTACGGGCTAGTCAACTATACCTGTGAATGGTTAAGCTCGAAAAAATGTCTATGGTCGCCAAAACGAAAGGGATTTTGTAATCCGAATAATTAAAATCGGCGATCTCCGATAATAATTAACGGCTGCTGGAAACAGGCTTCCAGTATGAATTATAGCCGGGAAGAGGAAAAAGCGCCATGTACGCCTCTAAGCGATCATCCATTAGTTGTGTTATTGGCTAGGCAAGTCAAGGTAGACGTCATTTTCTTGATGGTGGCAACTATTCATTATGGACAGGACATATTAAAACTTAGCTTTTCCAGCTCTGCCGTTATAGTACAATCTGGGATCCCAATTCGTAATTACAAAATGGTGCTTTTTTTTATGATAAATACGCATTTTTAGCCATTCTCGTTCGCAGGGGTATTGCTAAACAATTACCAACATATCGGTGCAAAGATATCAAATTTGGGGAAACATTGGGGCGTTCTTCAAAGAAATGTGCTGTTTGCTGTAACACGACCCACATAAAGGAAAACATTGAAACGGTTGTAGCGGGCCAAAAACATTTTTCCATGAAAGTGTCTTCTTTGGTGGGAGAACATAACTACATTTAATTATTGAAATAAAAAAAATATTAAAATTTACTTCATTATATGATTTAAGGGGCAAAACAATTCCGCCACCAAAATGCTATTTATGCTAATAACAGAAAAACGCCATGGCCAATTGGATATTTTACACCAAATATTACCCAGGGGGCCAGATGGGTTTACCTGAAATGGAATGCTGTCAAAGGTTGTGTGGTATCATTGTGTTCAGGGACTTCCCTTAACAATTTCTAGGTGGACAACCCCTGAAAATATGCTAACTCAAAAACCAAAATGGAGCATTTTTTTGCAAAATGGCCGCCATTTTCAATTAGTTTGACATATTCTCAGCCCACAATGTGCATAGAGTTGTTTGATTGATTTTGTGGCTAAACATAAGTTTTTTGAGGTCACTTAATCCACTGGTGCTATCAAGCTACCACGCTAAATGTATCTACCAAATTATGGCAGTCATTTTCTTTCAAAATGGCCGCCATTCAAGCATTTGACATATTTCAGCCCACAGTGTACAAAAAAGTTGTTGATCTTGGTGACCTTACTCAGGTTTTTGAGGTCACTGAATTCATTGGTGCAATTAACTGACAGTTACACATATTAAATGTTTTTACACTTAAGATGACAGCCATTTTGTTCAAAAATGGCTTGCCACCTTATACTATTTGACCATATCTCGGGCCCACAATGTGCAGAGAGCTGCGATTTTGGTGGCTATGCAAGATTCTGAGGGGTCAGAGAATCCATTGGAGCAATCGGTTCATACATGGCATCATTACCGCTGCGAAAGGGCCGTCAAAATGGCTGCCATAGCCACGGTATTGCAATATTAATGATATCTTGACCTTCATGGATTTCCAGTCATGCCCATTGAACACCTTGCTTGAAAATGGTATGTCAAAACTCATTTGTGACAGTTGGGCATAAAGATACAGTTATGTTCTTTTAAAAAATGGGCTTTGATATTCGACGAAATGAAAGAAACAAAAAGCTCGGCACCATTGGATACACAATTTAGTCCATTATCAGACATTTTATACTAGACGGAATAAAGCGTGTAACCAATGGGTGCACTGATGAGCCTGTATCGTTTCGTGTAGTCGAATGTTATAAGCATTAAAATGAGCATGATAAAGCAATTTTATTTGAGGTTTTTAGTACTAACCTGAGAGACTATGAATTTACTCAACACCTTCAAAATGTCTGCCATCTCTTCAATACAAAGTCGCAACGCATCCAATGCCAGCCACAGCCCGTCTTGCATGAAGGATCATCATGTGAGACTTCCACCTTATGTTGTATGCGAGGTCGCAAATCTTGAAGGTTATGCGGTGGGACTGGTGTAAATTTTTTTTTCAAATATCAGGTGGACGTAATATCAGGTGACTTGGCGGGCCATTCCACAGTATGATTCAGGGCTAAAACTCTTTTGTTCCCAAAAAGGTAATGTAGGTGATTTTTGACAGCAATAAGTCTGTGGGCAGGTAACCATCTGTTCCCACCACAAATATCAGAAGACACACTTTTGTTGCCATAGGAAAATGCAGTTCAAGTGCAGGCACGGCATCGTGGTAAGTCATCTGAAGATAAACTTGCCCATTGACTTTTCGATCAACAAAGTAAGCCAATAAGCTTCCAGGCGAGAGTTTCCGTAATAACCTGACGCCATCGGGCTAAGTACTTTGTCTGACACCTTTTATGAACCCTGACGGGAATAAAGCACAGGGTTTGTTCCGTTAAGTTTCCGAAAGTTGGTCAGAAAAAGGGGTCAGATGGGGAAGGTTACGGATGAAAAACTCCCCTCACATTGCCACGGAGAAGTATCCAAACTAAGTTTCTCTCGATCATGTTTGTATCAAGTTAAATTACCGAGGGTTCCCAGATGGTACATTCTCAATGGCGTTGTGGTTGTAACATCAATTATTCATAAAAACACCGCTTCGGCACCAATCATGAAATGTCTAGAAATCTGAACACACGATCCAATAGCCACTTGGCAAAAGTTGCTTCTTCTGAAGTCATCGTGATGAAGTTGATGGCGAATGCATTTCTGTATGGATGGGGTTGAACATGAAGGGGCCGGAGAGTCCAAGTGCATTTCTTCTTGCAGTGGTTTCCCTTGGATGTTCTTGTAATCGCCGTAAAAACGACTTAATGTTTGTTGTCAATTCTCACTGTGCGTCTTCTACATTGGGTGACCCTTGTTCCGTTAAGCGCTTGGCCATAATCTCGATATTTCTTCACATTGCTCAGGGGCGGATCCCTGTCGGAAAAGGCTTCCCTTAAAGCACTTTGAGTAGCTTGTATGCTCTTGTGTCATAAAATTTTGTCACAACGGACATTCTTTGTCGAGTTGTAGGCTGCACCATGTTGCTACATAAATGTTCGAAGTCGAATGTATTTTTACCATTGAATTGGCCCATAATTCCTCAAGTAGATTTTTATCACATAACCTAACAATGAAAACAGTTTAATCTGGAGCCATAATATTTCCACCTGTTTTGATGGCCCCGATAAAAATAAGTAAAAATGCTGTTACCAATGCTTCTCCACAAAAAATAGCATGGAGGTACTGTGGGCGAGGTCGATTCCTAGGCTGGATCTTTCATTAAGGGCAAAATGATTTATTAATAAAACAAAGATAAGACAACTGATATGTAAGTAACAAATAAGAATTCCATACAACACCAAAAAGCTTTAATGGCGAGTTTTGACATGACATTTTCAAAGTTTATTGGTATTCAGTGAGGCATGACTGGACTCGAGAAGAAAAGTTTAAGTTATATATAATACATAATTATTAGGTCGCAAAGCACACAGTTTCACCCCAATTGAAGCATTGATTTCAAGAGTATTTTGTCTGGGATGCCAGTATACCAAACTAAGAGATGGCTTTCATGGCTACTAATAGTTGTTGCTGTGTGTGGTGACTGGACCTCCCATAATCTCCGCCTAATGTGGCCAGTTGGTGAATCATGGAAGTTCATTTATAATTTGTTACTGGGAATGTACTCTTCAATCAAGAACGTGATGGTACAAATTCTATGCCAACTTCTACTTACATCATTGTATTATCCAGGATTCGGTACTGAAAGGAGACGGTACGCCTTAAATTAAATTGCAATAATACTCGCACCAAACATGAACCAATTTGAATACAAAACAGGAGAGTTTATAAATCTAAGTATAGAACCATTCGTATTACTTATCAAATTGTGTACGTTTTGAAAATGAAACATTGTGAATTAATATTTACAAATTTGTTAGGCACCGTAAATTAAGCGCTTCCCTTCTAACAAAATGCATTTCCAAACCTTGACACCATTTTGGCAGCCATTTTGGATAATTGAGAGATGATAAAGTTTTGCAGGAGTGATTGCTGCCAGGGATTCTACGACCTCAGGACCTGGGTATAGCCACTAAAATCACGACTCTATGTTTTTTTTTTTTTTTTTTTTTTTTTTTTTTTATAATTGTGGGCTGAGATATGCGTCAAAATAGTTGAATGGAGCCATTTGAAAAAATTGGCCGCCATATTGGTATATTTCATTTATATGGGTAGCTTGATTGCACCAATGGATTCAGTGACCCCAAAAAACTAGGTTTTCCCAAAAAATCACAACATCTATGTACACTGTGGGCTGAGATCTGGCCATCATAATAGTTTTAAAATAGAAGCCATTTTGGAAAATGACCGCCATTTGTTTTGAGTAGATATTTTCAGGGTTGTCCACTAGAATTGTTATGGGAGGTCCCCTGAAACACGTTGATACCACACAACCTTGGACAGCACCCCATGTCAGGTTGACATAAAAAGTGGGTTTGCGCCCGCCCCTGTTTTGACCCTTGGGTATATGCGCAACTGAATTTCAGGCAATGACAGAAAATTTCTTGGGCAAAAAATAAGGGTTAATTCAACAAACTGAGCTCTGTTAACACCCCAGGGAACTTCGAAGTATATGATTACGAAATGCAATTAAAATTAGAAGAATTGTTTTAGTCCATTCTATAAAACCAATACCAGTGCAAAGGTTGTAAATGTAATATTGGTATTACCAGTATGAAATGAAAATTTACACTGTAAACATTATTTTACTCAGATGTGAGTTTATTAAAAAGACACAGCTCTTATGTTGATTTAAATCTTAGTCAAAGTTGACTAAACTTTAGTCAGTGTTGGTAAAAACATTAGTCATTGTGGGTAAAATAACTCAGCTTGTGTTAAAGTTTACTCAACTTTGACTAAGATTGTACTCAACAAAAGGTTGATGACCTTTTACTCAACAGTTTTAGAGTGTAGGAAAAGGTCAACAAAACCTCAATGTCTTGGTGTCATCATTGATGATACTCTATCATCGTGGCATATGATGTGAAATATCCAAGACGATATCCAGCAATATAAGAGTATTAAATAAACTGAAACATAACAAATAAACGGCACAGTTCAAATAATGTATATGTAACTATGGATGTGGTATAGGTTTTAATGCATCAAGCATATATGTCGACAAAATATTCTAAATACAAAAGCAAAAGAGGCGCTGCGAACGATATCCAACAGTCACTATTGATTTCATTCAAGTCCTATCGCCTCTCGGCTTAATGTATTAGACGTATTTCATACTTACAAACTAAATTTGGGTCTCTTTACTTACAAACAATACAATGATGAATTACCCAAAACAATTTATAAAATACTCTGAAATACACTCTCACAATACAAGGAAAGCCCACAATTATGTTTTGCTTGCTACGTTGAGAGAGCTATTTACATGAATGATTCCGCAGTTTCCGTGTTTTTTTATGGAGAGGATTAATGAACATAATTTATAATCGAAGTTTGGTTAAAATTATGATTTTATTACTTCTTAAATTATTTGTTTTTTAAATTGCAGGGTAAGAAAATAACGAAATATAAATCAATTAGTCACTATTTTATTTAATGTTTCAATATGTCAAAAGAAGTATACTCCATATAAATATCGTTAATTATCAGTATCACGTGAGATAGGGAAGTCTAGTAAAAGGCCAAGTTGGAAAGTGACAACGGACCACCATACACAAGGCGAAAGCATGAGAATTGAATGGTGGTCCGTTGTCACTTTCCAACTTCCGTGGTGTGCCGTGTGTTGCAAACATCTTCTTTAACTTCTTCTTGGTTGAATCAAATCCGGTAGAATGAGTTTTTTCAACCTCCGGATATCTTGATCTTTTATCCACTGCTACAAGATTATAGTGTCCATCTGGATATGGTCCTCCAAAATCCACAGCTATGACTTCCCACGGTTCTTCTGGTAGTGGTGATGCTTTGACGGGTTCTGTTTTGTATTCTTTGTAATCACCCCCCCCCTTTCCATAAAAGGGACAAAAGGTCCACTTTTTGCTTAATTTTTTGATAAAAAGGTCCAAAATTGAGAGAAATTTTGACTGAAAGTCCACGTTTTGGTGATAAAATGCTAATAAAGTCCAATAAAAAACAATTTCAAGAGGGTTAGGAGCTGTAAGGGCCACTTTTGGTAAAAAAGGTCCACTTTTTTCGAAAAAAAGGGTCCACTTTTTCAAAGTCCCGTACCCATACCCACAAAAAAATAAATCCTGCGTACGGCCCTGCCGATAAAGACTAGCACCCTGTTTAACAAAGGTCACACACTTAACTGCATAAGGGGGTTCCTAGGTGCCTTTTGCTTTGTTTTTCGGCTGGCGTTTTTTAACGCTGCTATATATATGGTTTAGATTGGTTTTGTATTTGTCTAACTTTTAGTTGTGCTTGCATTGGGGGAAAATTCAAATCCATCACGTCGTTTTTGCGTTAATTAGCATGTGTCCCTAGGAGCGCCCATGCACTAACGGAAGTGCCCTTGACAAAAATGAAAATCTTAATAGAGTTACTGTGATTCTGATTTTCATAATGAATACACCTAGTGACATTAGCAAAGTAAATAATTAATCACAAAATTCTTGGAAAGTATAGAAGGCCATTGGTGTCATAATATTTTATATATATCATATAGCTGTTTACTGTAGAAACCTGAGGTAAATTATACAAGTAACCCTAAAAAATATACAATGGCATGAGACATTTATGTTTGTACTTAATATGGTAATTATAGTTCATTCTTCACCAATTAATGCAATCAGCACAAGTCTAGGTGAATCAATGTCGTAGATAATGCAGAAACGAATTAGTGTCTTTTTCGCACATTTTGACGCAAAATTAAAATTAATGTTTTGCCCCTAGTTTTCTTCTCTTTTTATTGTTGATTTCTTTGATGCCTTCTAACATGTGGTGGATTTCATCTAAGATCCTTTAGAAAAGTGGTTATATAAAGGGGGGTCCGTAGGAACCCCCCGTTATGCAATAACGGAGTGCAAACCCTTAATATGTAGTTAAGTATTAACATAGCATCCTACATTACCTTATACAAAAAATAACAATCTGACAAATAGATACAAGAGAAAAACATAAATACAAGGTAATTGTTTATATAAGAATTTGGAAGATAAATGCAACTTGGTGGTCAAATAAAAGATAACGCAGAAAGATTTAAATGTATATTTACTGATTGTAATAACTTGACAATATGTTACTTTGAAATTGATCGCGAAGGTGATAATATATTTTGAAATAGTATGTCTTTTTCAATTGAGTTCTACAAGACTGGGCTAGCACTTTTTGACAGATTTTTCTGAGAATGCCTTTTTTCATTACAATCTTTAAAGGTCTATTATCTCAGTTGGTTAAAACCGAGAAAGCAATGAAATTTAGCACAGATATTGAGAAGACTAAGCTTTAGAAATCCATGTCTTCCCAATTTTCGATTGCTCCATCGTTTTTTGGTTATTAAGTAAAAAGTGCTTATTGATTGACTTCTGATTACCATGGCAACCA